>CACRXK020002281.1:0-44791 GCA_902702795.2 Paramuricea clavata
GAAATATATTTTTTGGGTCGTACATTGTATTTCATGCACTGATCGCTTGCCATGTCTGTCTAGGCACCTTCTCACGTATGGTCGATTAGGCCGGTCTATTGTGTCTTGCAGGTCTTACTGTAAATATACAGATAACAAATATGACTTATATATATTTCTTAATTTCTGAATTATTGCAATGATATCTACTAGAACGCGATAGTTTTACTTTCTCAATTATTTCCGAAACATTTCGTTGCTTTTAATTGCTAAAAAAAATATATCGTATGCGATTTTCTCGGCAAAAGTTTCTACCACACATTATTACCCTTTCAAAACACTAAGATATTCATGACGTATTTAATTAATGAAATAAGGTACTTGATGTAATTATGAACATAAGTAGGCCATACGGAATGCACATCACGAAATACATGGCAAGGACATGTATAAAAAGCGAAATATAAAAGAATATTATTTCGACTCATTTCTAACTCCTCGTCGATCCGCCCCCGTGTCTGGCCCTCTGGGCTATGGTTTCACTTGATTGTTTCCCTCGTATCCTAGCCAATACGATAAAATACAATATGGATATATAGTGTATCGAAATTGTGTTTTTACCCGGCGGTCACGAAATTCACATGAATCAAATACGAAATTGCCTCTGGGAAATTAATTAAAGGAGCTGGTACTCCAAAGGTCGTAGGTTCGATTAATTCCCACCGTGGGCAGGCATATTTTTCCGGCTTGCCCACGTGTGGATACTCAGAGTAATATCACAGGCATCATATTCACCTGAGTACACGTCTGCACGGCTCACTGCACCAACGCAGAAGAATTCATGATTGTTAGATTGTATTGATGTCGAAGGAACTAGACTCGGTTCCGAAATATCACACGTTTTTACTCGTTTGAGCGCAGCGGTGCTCTTTAAATTTTCAGAGCTTCCGATGCGACGCTCATTCAGGGGCGGCGCTCAATCGGGGGCGGCGCTCTTTAAAAAAACTTTTATTTGTGGGTTATAACTTTTAACAATAAAACAAACAAGTTTTAAACGATTTTTGTCACCATGTCCCCATGTTGACGGCGGAAAGTTTTTATACTTTTCAGTGCGGCGCTCATTCGGGGGCAGCGCTCTTTAAAAAAAAATTATCTCAAATGCGGCGCTTATTCGGGGGCGGCGCTCAATCGGGGGCGGCGTTCAATCGAGTGATACGGTATTCGAACCGACCTGACCGCGTGGCTCAGTTGGCAGAGAGTCAATTTATCCCGGGCGTTCTGTGACCCCCGTCCGCTATCATATCAGAACATGTCAGCGGCGTCTAGTAAATTACGGCTTAAATAACATCGCCCGAAGTTCGAAGGTTTTACTTTAATTCCAAAGGAATTTTATCGCTGAAAATCGCTGAATATTTTTCATCTACAACTTTAGAAAGTGGAAATATTTTCAGATGCATGGGCCATCATTCGAATATTTACCATCGAAGAACAAATATGACTGGTTTTATAACCTCTCTGAAATTTGAGGTCCTTGACGTGGCTAGAAAAAACAATAAATACCATACCATCCCAATATTTATTACAAAATGTCAGCGAATCCTTTTATTTATATACGTTTTTACCACTATATAGTAGATTTTCTGCGTTTGTATTTCAGTGAGTGCCGGTGGGGTGGTTGTCTAGGGCGTTGCGCCGTTGCGTGCGTTCTCGCATGCTGCTGCTAATTCGGACGGTTCAAATCCCGCGATGGCCAACCTTTTGTATTCGTTCTCGTATTTTTTTTTTCTCTAAAATTTTTCCTAAGATTGTCTTTATACCTTTTGGTTAGATTAGGGTTAGAGTTCGGGTCAGGTTTATTTTTTAAGTGTGGAATTACTAGACAACACAGTTTAATATTAAAGTGTGGAGGTACTAGACAACAAAGGGGAGTTAAAAATTGTAAATTACTATTATTAAATTACCCCTTCCGTTTTCAAAATTCGATAAATTGTTTTTTAGAAATGTTATTTCGCTGTCTTCGGGCCATTTTGTAGTTCGCGCCAATTTCCATAATTCGCGCTCGAATTCGAATTAATTAATCATTAATTAATCAGTAAATGTTGAGCCGCTAACATGATCTGATTTGATCGCGGACGGGGGTCACAGAACGCCCGGGGTAAATTGACTACCCATTGGGCTGCAGGTACTCCAAAAGTCGACGTCGTAGGTTCGATTCCCACCGTGGACAGGCATATTTTTCGGGCTTGCCCGTGGGGATATACACTCTGAGTAACATGATCACAGGCATAATTAAAGGAGCGTTCATTATCTATGTTAGGGGGGGGCTGGAAACACTCATATATTTTTTTAAACATTATTTTTACCCCGCCCCCTTTCCCCCTAAGAATCATACAATTTTTTTAGATAAATATAACCAGTATATACAACTGATAATAAAGTCAAACCTTATATTTACATCTCCCGGTTTTTTGCCACATTCCCCGAGGGATTTTTGCCCCCGCAGGGTTTTGGCCCCAGAGGGCCAAAACCCGAGGAGGCATATATTGAAGTCCCCGGACGTAATAGTGTAATATGATATCAGTGTATACATACGGTGTATACCAGAGGCAGAGAAATTTAAGTTTTTAAGTTTTCGCCCGCAAAGCATTGGTGGGTAATATCAATGCTTTGCGGGTAATATCGCAAAACATTGGGGGTATTGAAGTCCCCGCACGTAATATGATATAAGTTGATGCAAATATAAATTAAGCATGAATTGAAGCAATTAGTTTATATATTACAGATAAAAAAGGCCACAAGTTTAAAAGGTGAGGGTTCAAATTTTATTATAAAAGGCAAGTGAATTATTGACATAGTGCCGTAGCTGCGCAAGTTTAAAAGGTGAGGGTTCAAAGGTTGCGTTGCTTTCTGTAAGAATTATTATTCGCTTGGGTCAACACCTTGTCAAACGGCATTTTATTTCTGTGGTCTGTTTTACGTGTCTATTAATTGACTTGTGAGGTACGTTGTTACTATCATTTGTTGGTGAAGGAGTCGATCCATCAAATAACGAAAACAGTAACGCAAATTAAAAACTCCGTCTATCAAGATTCTATCAAGTATCAACTATACGATTTTTCAGACACATTAATCAAAACAGGAACCAAAAGACTTGGTTCACACATCAGTCAGTCAAAAACAAATACAAATATAAAAAATTGAGCAAAGCTTAACACACAACGGTCACATTATAAACGTTTGTAACAAGGGACTCATATAGTCATTCCATTATATTGAAAAGCGCCATTCCTTCAGCCGGATAGACGCACAAGGATCAAGTTACACGTGCTTCACTTTTAAAGTTCGTCCAATTTTATCAATCTTCTAAGCGTTTTGAAAGAAAGCCAGAAAGTAGTAATAACATTTTGTAAATTACCATAAGGCATGATCATTTTTAATTTTTAATAAAAGCTAGTTAGTACACCATGATAAGCCGGGGGCAGTTTTAGTGTAAACTATTTCTAGTTATAATTAGGAACAAGATCCTGGCCTTGCAGGATTATTAAGTTAACTCGTGCCCTCAATTTGGTCCTTTCAAAAAAATTTGGATTAGTGTCAAATAAAGATTTGATTAGGGTTAGATTAAGATTAGGGTTAGGGATTAGGGCAGTTAGGGCTCAACATGTGTCGCGAATTTTTTGTATTGATAATTTCGGACATGTTTAACAATTTACTCACATAGTAAATTCGAAGGTGGAGCTCATGCTGTAGATTTACTAGTGTTGCCCCAGACAACACAGCCACAGGCGAAATCTATTGTCGGTTGAATCAAAGTTTTGTAAAAGGATTGTCTGGATTTCAGTACTAGTGGGAGACACTTTAATTATAGTTTCCAATAAAGCTATGCATTTAGATACTCTTTTACAAATGTAAGTTCCAATCTATAGGCTCTCATGTAACACGACTCCAAGGGCAAGGAGCTTTTGTTCATCACTCATCAGTGGTTTTAACTTGAATTCTTTCACCTTGTTACTTGTAATATTAATCGTGCTAATTTTTGTTTGGTTGCTACTTGCTATACGACCATTGTTTCAGTTTTTGTAACGTTTGAAGCCATGCCATTGTTCTGAGAAATCCATTGAGAGATGGATATGATGTTAGATTCGGTAGATCTTGTTTGACTGTATATATCCGCTTTATAATTGCTTTGAAAGCTGATCGTTCATTGGGTTGCGTATACCGTAAACTTCCGAATATAAGCCCCCCCCCCCCGAATATAAGCCCCCCGTCTATAAGCCCATCAAATTACTAACGTTCACACCATTCCGTATAAGCCCCCCCGAATATAAGCCCCCCTGAATCTGATTCTTCAAGTACTGTCAGTGATACAGACGGCTAAGACTGTTAACATACCTGGTATCGGCTATGAGGACGCACATGAGAGACACAATTGAATAATACCAGAAAGGTAGCAATCAACAGCTTAAAGGATTAGTGTCAGGGTCATGCATTGCGGGCTTTTGTTATTGTTTACATTTTACTTAAATACAACAAATAGCGATAATACCTTGTTTGGTACATTTCTGGTAAAAATAACACAAAAAGAGCAAGTATTATAAAAGGATGGTTTAAATATATGACGGATTGTAAACACTTTCCAGATCATCTAATCTATTCGTCCCGAAAAATGGCCGCCAGCAGGAGTTTGAGCCCGCGAATTCCCGGTGTGACACTAATCCTTTAAAGCCTGAACTTTATTGCCTACTGGTATGAAAAAAGTAAATGGATAAACGTAAATATACGTAATATCATGGGCGTACCGGGCGGGGGGGGCGGCCCCCCCAGTTTGTTGGGCAGTCGGGCAATATTCGCTCAACAGTCGGGCAATTTTGGTTTATTATAAAAATGGGACAAATTATGTCAATTTTGTGGTTAATTTTGTGATGTTTCGAAAATTTGAGTGAGTTTACGAAAAATTTTGGTATGTCCGAAAAAATTTTTGATCCCTAAAATGGTACACTGACCGAAATTTTTTTGGCGACGGGGGGGGGGGAGTCCTGCATGATGATATTCATCATAAAAATGAAGAGACCATCATTTATCCAGTTCAAAAATAAAAGCGTGCCGTTATGACAACTGTACATCCGCAGTTCATACAATATTTATTGTCAAATAACACACATTACTTCACATTACACGTCTCAAAATATTTTATGTTCAACGCTGATAAATATCAAATTCACTGTCAATTATCAGATTAGTATCATTCAAAAGCACAATATAATACCACCCAACTTTACAAACCAATCATGCAGATATCTTATATAATTTATATTGTATTATATACGTATCCCAACTTTTATTGATATTCATATATTTTCGTAATTCATATATATCTGTGTATTATAATATATATATATTTATAATCTTTCTGTAAAAGTTTCAAAACTCTTGCGACGCGGAATGACTTTTTTGTACAGTTTTCTTGGGTAGTAATGCAGCCTGGATGTTTGGTAATACTCCGCCTTGAGCTAATGTTACGTTGGACAGCAGCGAGTTGAGTTCTTCGTCATTGCGAATGGCAAGCTGAATATGTCGTGGGATGATGCGTGTTTTTCGATTATCCCGTGCGGCGTTTCCCGCGAGTTCCAGAATCTCAGCAGTGAGGTACTCAAGAACGGCTGCAAGATACACCGGGGCGCCTCCACCGATTCGTTCTGCGTAATTGCCTAGATTGGGAAGTAAAGGCCATGTTACATCTGTGGCTATACAAGAGGTAATTTTGGCTGCAACTTCAACGCAATTTCTGACATTATGACATATAAAATGCATGTATATGAAACGAAGATTTTCAGACATTGTCAATTACTTAAAAGAACCATATAAACTATGGAGTAACTTCTTTTGCACTTTCGCTTTGTTTTCAAGATATTTCAGTTAGTTTGAACTTTGACTGAAATACATGTCACGGATCTACGTCACAAAATGCCTAATAAGATTGCCGCTGAAAATGAAATGTTATTGTACAGTAGAACAACACAAATGTACACTATACAGAGCGTTTGCACTCATTCCCCAGGGACCAACTCAACAAAAGCCATGGCGGTCATGACGTCATGAGCTGTTTGAAGAATGGTTTTTTTTACTCGAGGCTCGAGCTATAAAGGAGTGTTTTATAACAAACATACTTGCAGGTTCGGTGAGTCCGGGATTGGACGCACCGAGGGTGGCTGAGTTCGGGAAACTTCCAGCCACCTGAGGTGCGTCCAATCCCGGACTCACCGAACCTGCAAGTATGTTTGGTTTTTATCACATGCCATTTCGGTAAAATACTAAAAAGTATATATTGAAAAATTTTATACGCATTTTACTTTTTACACTGGCCGTAGGCCAAGTGTCTTAAATCCCTCTTTTTCTGTTTTCTGTTTTCGTCGAGAAATGGAGTTTACGTTAGCTCATCGCAGGCTCAGGGTGCAACGTGCTCCAGTGACATATTCAGTTCAGTTTCAAAATGGCAGCTTTTCACTGAGCGATCATATATATTTCACACAGTTTCGTTGAATTTTCAAAGAATTGAGCCGGTTTCCTAATCCTATGGATTTTACGTTGTGTTGCACTCTGGCCTTTCTTGCGTGTTGAATTAGTGTGTTTTTCTTTGTGTAACGACTCGAAAACCCCAAACTAATTTGGACCCAGCGAAATTTATACGATATGGAATATAAACAAGGACAAGTTAAAGGTTTGACAGTTTGACTTTTTAATTAACAAGTATAAATATACTTTGTAGGCTCATAAACATGCGTTGTGCTCTTGTATTTATTTGCATTATTGTAAATTTGCACCTAATTACATTAATTTGCGCCAATTACTTTCTAATTCGTCATATATTACTATAAAATGTATGTTTTGGATTGTATTCAGCGAGGTGGCGTTGCGTGCGGCGAAGTGAAACGTGATACGGTTCGATTTGTTTTTAGAACAAGATCCAACTCCCCCTCCCCCCCCCGCCCACACTTTTTTAATTCTTAAATTGTTTATTAGATGTTTACTGGTTGGGGTTATTGAGAAGGGCTTTGGGTTGGGATCAGTTTATCTTATAAATAGAAGCAAATTGACGTATTTTTTAGAAGAATCGTCTATGTCTATGAACTTTTTAGCACCTGAAACTAGCCATATAACGGCATTAAAAATCAAGGACTATATAATTTCTTCGCTATTATTGGCCCGTCATTATTTGCCGGCGGTTGATAGTAGATGATCATAGTGGGCCTGCCTTGTCAGGTTGAGTTTCCCGTAGCCGGAGAGTACGTCTGGGTCGGTATCTTGGTATATAAACCGTATATTATGGTTGATAGTTGCTGATCATGATTGTATTTATTGGTTGTACTATGATCCAGTATCCCTATGATCCTGTATCCCTATCTACTTCTCTACTACACATTACACCCACTACCACGAAAGTTGCCATTTTCAGGCCAGTGTGAACGCCTGAGCAGGCGTCTTGTTAGTATATAATTTCGTGTTTGGATAACCTGACATTTTAGCCGCCAACATACTACGCAAACAAACAAACTTAGGCTTAAATTAAAGCTAAAAAAATTCTCTACAATATCCCCCTTATTCTTGAAAAGAGAAAATGAACACATTCTGCGAAAAGAATGCCAAGATTTATATAAACCTGCCCGTGCCCATCCTCGGTCCCAGGGCCTCACGGCTGACACTGCGTTGCCGGAGGCCCTGGCGAAAACCAAAACGAGAAGTGATTTGATTGGTCGCATGAAAACAATGGCATGCGGAAATTGAACACGAACTTTTACTAATAAATATGGCTGACAATAGGAGTAGATAGGAGTGTATTAACTCTTCAAAGAAGACGAAAAGTCGTTTTGGTCGTTGAAATCTGCTGTCTATCAATGGAAATTTTATTGTTAATATAAAAAATGTTGGATGTTGTGTCACAATGTATTAAAAAGCTGCACAAAATTGGACACTGGATTATTTAAAGATTGAAATCGCCGAAGCCGAAGGGATATTTTATAGTTTTATATACGAGATTTAATTATATACAGAGTATAAACAAAGACAGGCGAAAGGCTATGCGAGAAAGACTGTACCGTTAATTGTACAAATCTACAAAAATTGTGAGTGATGTCTTGCATCTTTCAATTACAAATGAGAAAATCGTGAATGAGTGTCCGTGTGGTTTTTAAAGCAAGAGGGGTCCATGCCATACATATTAATATTATATTAAATATAGTATATTATAAAATATAAATTATTTTATAATATATTATATTTAATAGACATACTTTATTGATTTTATATCAATTTCATCAAAGGCTCTTAATTTATGTAAAAATATTGTATTTTATATCAAATGTATTTAATAATGAAATATTGTATTTTAATACTATTTAATAATGACAAAGTGATTAATATAATAGCTGGAAATGTTAGTTCTTCCACCTTGTTTTGCCTTAAATTTCATGCAATATATAGCTTAATTTATAGGCTATCAATGTTTTTTACAGTTGACAAATTATATTGTTAATAGTAATACTGCAACTTTGCTACACTGGTGATGAGCCTCCCAATTTTATGCTGTATACATACATTCAGTATTAAGTAATGAAACTGGGAAACTAACTGGGAAGCTAACTTCTGAATCTCTTACATGCAGTTGACATAATTTTTATAAATTATAGTGCTAGATTTCAAGGTTTAATTAGTCACCATAGGCACAGGAGGAAAGTTTTGAAATTTAAAATTGAGGAGCACTTCATGTCAACAGCACCAAATTTATAATTTGTAAACTTTTGAAGAGAAATTGGGTAAGGCAGAGGCAGTGCAAGGATCAGGTAGGGGGGGGGCTGTAGCTCCCCTATGTGGAAATTCTAGCCCCTCCCCAATCAGGGAAGTGGAATGCACTGGGAAAAATTATGTTTTGTAATGACCTTGTTTTGTAGTCCTGGTAAGTGCACTGTTACAGACAATAAATTCTGCACCATTTCATGAGAGCCAAAAAATTCAACATTTTCATGTGTGAGCATAAGTTGAACATACAAAACAATAATTTTACTGTTTGAAAGATTATAGCCCCCTGTTGGGAACCTGATATTCCTTGTCAGGGAACCTGATATTCCTTGTCGGGGACTTGATATTCCTTGTCGGGGAACTCCTGAGCATCCGGCCTCCACACACAAGCACACTGGTACCCACACACCTCCATTTCCTACACCACTGCAATATTAAAGCACAGCATGGATGCACCATAAAGCTGTTATTTATTTTTTACAGTATCTTTATTAACACACCAAATTTTCATAGAGGAAATTGTAAGAATAAATCATTATTTATATCAATGACACAAAATTGTTTATTTTGTTCATGTAATTTCTTTCTTTCTCTGAGTTGATGAAATTTCTTTCTTTCTCTGAGTTGATGCAACTTCTTTCTCTGAGTTGATGAAGAAACAAACTTCCCGACATACCAATTCTTTCATAGCATGGCCTGAAATCCTTCCTAAAGTAGTAGTACAATGTTTATAAATTAAAACAATCTTTAGCCAAAAATTTTAGGCCAATCGTAATTTAACAGCAACATGGATAATTTTATGATTGAAAATGGCTGGCAAGAAAATACATATTTCAAGTCATATATATGTATTAAACTGTACAATATGATACTAGCTTGTAGTATGCAGTCACATATGATACCTTACAGGTAGTTGTATATCCTACAAACAATCGTTATCTGGGGATACCAAGATTAAGGTGGGGTGAGGGGGTGGGGGGGTTGAGGGGGTAGGTGGGATGCACATAATATTTCAGGTTTTTATGCTCATTGTCTCTGTCTAAATGCCGCATTTTACATGTGCCAAATCTAATGTGAATTTACATGGTTTGACTCAAATAATAAAGTTTGACTCAAATAATAAAGTTTGACATTTTGATTTAAATGTTGAATTTATGTACATACCGGTATGTAGTAAACATATGTAACTTATACATTTGTCCAAAGTGGCAAAGTAATTACTTTGCAATTATACCCACTCTCCCCTTGATGAGCAAAATTGTCTGACATTAGACAGTAAGATAGTAAAGTACAATAGATAATTTGATTAACCCATTGAGCAGTAGCACTCTCACATTGACCAGTACACTCAATCATCTGGCATGTTAAGCTGAGTAAAATAATTTGGTAGCACTTAAAAGGTTGAACAAACTTTTCTAGACTTGGCACATGTAAAATGCAGCGTTTAGACCAGACGTATTAAACAGAATATATGTTATCTGTATGTACATGTACAGTCTTGCAGATAATATAGCAAAGAAAGAATATTGAGAAACAACCAAATATATCAGTATCACTCACTCACCATTCAGTAACAATTAAGATTGGGCTTCGTCCACAACTATCGCTTTTAAATTGTCTGTATATTTCGTCGATTATAATAAAAATTCAAAAACTTTCATGTTCTCCAATTGATTGCTGTCCGTATTCAATGACACTCCCAAACTACACATTGTATCCTTCGATTGATGACTTGAACAGCTTTCATAATTGAAACATTTACATGATCCTTTAGTTTACTGATTTGGTCAATCATTAAAACATTTAATGGTGAAATAACCAGATCAAATTAATGTTTATCTTGCATGTAAAACATTATTTCTTTCGAGAAATTCTCAAAGTTCACTCCTTGCAAAAAAAGATGCAGAGTCAGCATTTTATTACGTTTACTTCCGGCAAACTACAAGATTTTTGAAGTTCCGGTTTTGGTTTTCGCCAGGGCCTCCGGCAACGGAGTGTCAGCCGTGAGGCCCTGGGACCGAGGATGTTTTGATACTAAATTACTGATTAATCAAATTTCTCTCAAAATTTGCAGATAGAACCCAGTCATGGCTCATAGTAGGTTGTTTAGTGGTTAGATTAGTCAGTTTACAAGCAGGGAGAGTTAGTCCTTGAAGGTGGGCCAAGTTGACTGTAAAGCCTCTGCTGGCATGCATGACCATACAAAACAAGCTTGCGAATCAGCTAATCTTTTCCTTTCAGATTTATACAGGACCATATCAACCGCCTGCTGTTCGTGGCATTCGACCGATGATGACAACTATCTTGAAGCACTTTCCCCTGGAGTGTTTGTGGCAGTATATATTAGCAATTACAAGAAGAAACCAGTCATTGGAAAGGTAACTGAGGTTTGTGATATTGACTTAATTTAAACTGGACTATTGGAAGGGCACATATAATACAGCCTGGCAACCACTTATGGTTAAGAGCAAAGAAGGACAAAAACCTTGGAATGACACTCTCCCAAAACAGTCAGTGATTGTATGTTCATTTGAACGTGATGAGAACAACCATCTCTTTGAAAATACCCGGAAGTTTATAAAACGGTGGTATCGTGAGGAAGCCAAAAGGGTAAAAGACATATAGAATCAAAACAGCTGTTCCTAGGCTTCCTAATGTAAGCTACAGTAACTGGCGCAAGATGATTTCAAACAAGCAAAATTGTCCAATAAAGTGTTGCCAGTCATATAATTGATTAGTTATGAATATTAGTATATTACAATTCCTGAATAGACATAATTCCTTCAATGAACCATTACAAAATGACATATCACTCATTCTGTATGAGCTTTAATATTTTGATCAGAGTTATCATATGTTATACTTTGCTAGTGAGCCTTATTAAAAGTCTGCAAGGGTGTGAAATGCATAAAATTTTATATTCAACTTATGTATCAATCAATTCAAAATTTCACCAGGGCCAATCCTGGGAATTTGCATTTTTTTAAATTTGATTGGTCAAAAAGTCTTCAAATGCCCCACTGTAACAAGAAATTAAACGTTCAAACAGTAAAATACAAAGAGTACAAAATATAGGGGAAATTATATTTATCGGCAAGATAGAGAAATTCACTTAAAAAGTTTGGAAAGCTTATGCGAATTTAACAGTTTCACACAATTTTGTAGTACATACTTTCAAATGAAGCACATAGCTTTCACATGCCTGATTCTTTGAGCCAGTTTTTCATAATTTCCCTCGAAATCCAAGAAAACTGTGTTTGCCGCCAATGCAAAGCTTTTTTGTGCATGCAGAAAGCACACAGAAATGGGTAAAATTTTAAGACTTCCGGTTCAAATTCCCCACCCTTAATATCAAATGCACCACTAAATGGAAAATTTAGAACGTCAAATTCCCTACAGACCCTACTCCCTGGAAAAGACTGAAGTCAAATTCCTGCCCGAGGGGGGGGGATGCTGAAGTTTCAAATTGATCAATACATTACAGACAGTGTGACCAGATGTGGTAAGTTCATTACTACCGTGGTAATTCGTCCTCATTTTTGGATGATTGTGGTAATTGGAAATTTGTGGTAATTACTACAGTAATTTCAGAACAACTGTGGTAATTTTTCGTCAATTTTGGCCGATTGTGGTAATTTAAAATTTCCTGACAGATTTTGGTGGAAAAGCCAAAATTGTAGAGATTTTGGTGAAAAAAAAACTGGTTCTGTCCTTGTTTTAGGTTGAAAAAAACTGATTTTGGGCTTGTTTTACTTATTATTTGTCCGAAAATTTTTTTGACCCTAATTTAAAATTTTTTTTCTCCGGAAAAATTTTTTACCTCCCCCCCCACTCCCCACCGTGGTAATTTTGCTTTCCAGTCAAAACGTCCCCAGGTCAAAACGTCCCCAGGTCAAAACGTCCCCAACTCAAGTCAAAACGTCCCCAGGTCAAAACGTCCCCAGGTCAAAACGATTGTTCGAAAACAAAATCAAATTAGTGGTTATTTCAGAAAAAACCCCACTTTTTTCTATGCATTTTACTTACCTATACACTGTATATATAATCGCTCATATGGTTGGAATGCATTACTTTTTATTTTACTCTATTATTATTATATCTTTAACACCAGTTTTGAAATATGTTACACTTTTTAACAATTATTAAACTTGTGCTCTTTAGGAATGATCATTTAAGAAAGCAAATTAACCACTAGACATGTATTCACCAAAGCAGTAAATTAAGATTTGTCGTTTGAAGTTGACGTTTGGCGTATAATTAATTCCATACTTGACCTGGGGACGTCTTGACCTGGGGACGTTTTGGCCTGGGGACGTTTTGGCCTGGGGACGTTTTGGCCTGGGGACGTTATGACTGCGGAAAGTTGGGGACGTTTTGACCTGGGGACGTTTTGATTGGACACCGTAATTTTAGACCGAAAATAGTAATTTTTGAAAACGGATGTGGTAATTTGCCCTGAAAAAACGTGGTCACACTGATTACAGAATATCAAAGACAAAGTCTCAATGTATAAAGTACACATCTTCTTATTAAGCTCTATTTACATTTCAAACTTTCATTAGATTTTTTTGGGTTTTTTTTTTTTTTGACTTTTTGTTTGATATGACAATGCTAAAACTATTAAACCTCAATAAAAGCTGTGCATAACAGAATTTACAACATATAAGATTGTATAAAAGTGTATCCAGGACCAATAGTTGAAGAAACCAGGATCCTAACTTGTTTACGATGAAAACTGATTTTAAAAACTTAGTTTCGATTCCACCACCACGGAGTGAACCACAGTTTCATTAATTTCTACTTGAGGCAAGGAATAATATTAAAATATATCAATTAATTTTGTGAAAAAGCTCAGCTACATAGTCTAGGACCTGTATAGATGTTTGTATGCGTTTCATTTACCACAGGTAATCTCAACTGTTTTAGGGTAAAATGACCATGGCGGTCAACATAGCATATGTGCCAAAACCTGAATCCGGGGCGAAAGTCCTGAAAGTGACCCCGCCCTGAAACTGCAGTGCCGACATAGCTCTAACTTCCGAAAAGCAAAAGCGACAGCCTTTCTGAAGTGCTTATAGTGTTTAGAAGGGTTGCTTTTAGGGGTGGTCATTGGAAGGAAAAATTTGTCTAAGTATAATATTTTACCAGAAAATGACTATGCACCACCCCAGGTAAATTGCTTATTATGCACAAAATAACTAATATGCCTGGCAGAAATTTAATGTTCTTATTTCCTAAAGAAATTATCATGGAATGAAAAACTATGCTTAATTTAATATAATTATTGTAGTTTTCATAAGGATTGTCATTGTTTTCTTTAAATATAATACATTTTAATTCACTCACCCCCATGAAAACACCATTTCAGCCATACTTTGCCGTTTTGTTTGCTTTTTATCGCCGAGTCTCGCAGATATCATCCAGTTGTTGTACTTTTACATAATGATAGATGGCTAAAGACGATTTCGACGAAGTTTAATGAAGTTTTGTAACAGTGCAGTATATTTTATCTTCGATATTGTGTCCTTCGATATTCCGTCAAATAGCCGCCATTTTAATGGCTCACCGCTTCTCTGTCCGATAAATGCCACTTCTTCGTCTTCCTATGTGTTTAGACTACAGTATCCAATACAGTATCCATTGTAGAATAGTCCCAATCGAAAAAATGAAAACATTTGTTGGGTTTTGATGGCCAAACCCTCCAGGTAACCATTTAGGTTCAAAATAAAATACAAAGCATTTGAAAGTCACGCGCAATCTTCGCGAAAACTTCTCGTGGACACAGACAGGGGGGTGAATATTTTAACGAAACGTTTGTTCGCCACCACAGCAACCTAAAATATATTGTATTTATTGTATTTTTATGAATTACGATAAAACTACCCAAATATTTATTGTTTTTATCATAATTCACAAAAATACAATAAATACAATATATTTTAGGTTGCTGTGGTGGCGAACAAGCGTTTCTAGACTAACAGTAAAATACTAAAATCCATGTGCAAGTTCCACACATGCGGCTAAAATCGAGGAAATGAAGAATGCGCATTTGCCCGACTCCATCTTGAATTCATTATTAACTGAGGACATCCGTGGTTATCTTATGATAATAATGAATCAGTAAAATGGTTATCCGTTAAAGTGCTCGTGTATCCCTTGGTTACATCCGTAGTTTATTTCTATTGTCAGCTGGGAAGTAAACACGCGATAAAAAGTTTTCTTTATTAAATTGACTCGAGATATATTTACTGTGAAAAGATGCTGATTTTTATGGCGAATTCAATAGTGTTCTCCGATTTTCCATCTTTAGATGTTAATTACCAAGGTAAATCTGTCAATTTTGATAAAAATTTGGAAGGGAAATAGAAGGATATTTAGAGATTTTTGGCAGGAAATTTTGCATGTGAAAAGGAAATTTCAGGTTATGGGGAAGGAAATTATTTTTTGCGGAGTGAAAACATCGAGTCACTGTTCCAGTCCAGTCCATGTTATGTACTATGCCAGAATAGTGCAAAGTTCATGGGGCTTAACAAATTGTCGAGAATAGATTAGGTATGTTATTAAAATACGGACGCGTGATAGTCCCGCGCGATGCGAGTGTTTTTTCCTGGAAAAAGCATGCTTTCCGGGTATTGTTTGTAAAACAAATGTTTCTTTAATATGTTGAAGTTGTTAAGAAAATAAAGCTATTTAAAACTGTGACCTGCTTGACTTTGTTGGAGTGACTTGGCACTTGTTTGGTGTCAGGATTCGGTATAATAACTATAAGTCTTTGTGAATAACAGACTTCGAAGGTCGCCCAATCTTTGTTCCAGATCCACTCGATGCATCTTGAGTGTTATCATTGGACTTCCGCTTTTTGGAGTTCTTTTTAACTGTACTGCGACTAGAAGAATTGTGACTTTCTCTGCCTCGTGTATTATTAATGCAAGCATTAAATGTGGGAAATCTCTGTCCGAGCTCAGCTGCAAATACCGAGATATTTCCACCAGAAGTAGTCGACATATTTGAATTACTTGCACTGCTGTTTGAAGCAGTTGATTCTGCTAAATTTCGAATATCAGGATTTCTTAAATTGCCAATAGCTTGTAGTGCTTGTGCAGCAACTTCGCAAGCCGATGAAATATCTTCGAAGTTTCTTCCTGCCATCTTTGGTTGCGTTTGCGGCGACAATCGAAGTATCAAACTTTTATTGACTTTTTATACCGGAGAAAATGTCATTGAGCATATAAAAAGTCGTTGAGCATATAAAAAGTCGTTGAGCATATGAAAAGTCGTTGAGCAGATAAAAAGTTGTTGACCATATAAAAAGTCGTTGACCATATAAAAAGTCGTTGACCATATAAAAAGTCGTTGACCATATAAAAAAACCTTGACCATATAAAAAGTCGCGTTGAGCATATAGAAAATAGATGAAGTTACAAAAACTTGAATAGGCCATATAAAAAATACCCCCCCCCGAAAAAAACAGAAAATGGCAAAAAGAAAAAAGTTGTCGGCCAAACATAAAGTCGAACGTACCAAATATATTCAATTGCAATATTGACTAGTTCGGCGCCCCATATCTATCCCTTTTAAAGAGTAAATTCTACTCTTTTATGAGAGTTGGATTGACTCCTAGAGCAGTAAGATTGGAGTTGAAGTTACTCCTGGAGTAAAAATAAAGGAGTAAAAAGTACTTGAATATTTGTACTCCTTTGCTGGAGTATATTTTATCCCTGCAATGGAGTAATATTTACTCTTAGTAGAGTAAAAGTTTTATGTGAACTGAAGTGGAGTAGTTTGAACTCTGGTTTTGGAGTGAAATATACTCTAATTTTTTTACTCCCCAAAAGGGAGTTATTTCAACTCTTACGGTGGAGTCAAAATTACTCCCTAGAATTAACAGTGAGGTCACGGTTTCTCCTAAAAAGTTTGGCGGAGGGGAGGGGTACACACCCACATCCCCCTTTCGGTACGCCCTTGTGTAACAGAGTAGCGCTTATTTCGTTGTAACAGTAAATCGTGATAATTATTATAGAAGGAACAGTGTGAGATATAAAATAAACAAATTTTAAATGTACATGTTACTGCACACGTCACTATGTATTTATTATATTTTACTATTTCTCGTAAAACGTGGACAATACTCGAGTACTCCCATCACCCCCGCCCCCCGCTCTGCCATTCTCTCCATATATATATGGTTCGCGGGAGATTTAATCACTATATTCTTAAACACCATGGTATTAGTTTGTAATACCATGATGACCGAGGTGAGGCTAGTGTTTTCATTGTACAAAATTAATTGATAGTACGAGTATTGTTTAATACAATGCATGATCAGTGATGTATACAACAATTTTCATTGTCGGCAATTCGTTTTGGAATAAACAATTCTTAATATACGTGTGTCAGTGCCGGGTGCATGTGCATGCATGCATGCATATAAGATGAGTTACTTTTTAACTCAACTCAAGTCTTGTTTTTGGACGCTCATGCACTAAGAATGATATGGCGGATAAACGTTTCTCGTTTGTTATGGAAGCCGATGTTCAGAAAGTTAGAGATAACAGGACGCCTGAGAATACTATCAAACACACTAGGTGGATGGGCAAAGGCAAGAAATACCGAGTTTCGTGATTTTGAAGCCGAGAGTGAAGTATTCAAGCGTGTGCCAGATTTGCTGGAGATGAGCGTTGACGAAATTAAGCACTGATTTAGCCGATTAACACTAGAAGTACGGAAGAGAAACGGTCAAGAATACCGCCATGAAGTCGTGTATAGTCTGTTTTGTGGTTTAAACCGAACAGTTTAGTTGCAATATCCAAAGTTAAACCTGTTTAATTCGGCTGAGTTTAAGAGGCAGTCCGTGTAAAAACCGACCACTCGAATTTCTTAAGATTATAGATTTCCTTCAAACTTTCTGTGTGGAAGAAGTCATTCATAAAATGAACAAAAAACGTCGAGTTTGAAATTGTAGTCAGTGTTAAAAATTTTTTCGCAATTATTTTTGGACGCGTTCGAAAACAAGTTAAAACGTTAATTACGCAAGTGATATTTGAGCTTTTATATCTCACAGTTCATCTCGCGCTTTTATTCTAACTTCTTGAAACTTACATATTTTATTATTTCCTGCCTAGGCATAAACCTAAACCAAAACTTATCCTGATCACTTGAAGCAAACACAATATTGTGTATTTTTAAAAACGTCTTTGAGACAGCAGATTAAATATTCGTGTTAGCGTGCTGGCGGTAAAATATTTTTTTCTCAAAAGTGCAACGGTATCAGGTATCCAATCTATTGCAGCTACTGAGTATTATGACACATCTACTAGAATAAATAATAAAATCTTTGGGCAGTGTGTTTTTCGTCTGACAAGCGCGTCATGAATATAGTCAATTTTTGCTAATTCCTCTAATTGCTGCCTCCCCTTAGGGAGGCAGCACACTAATCTTGACGTCACTGCGTTTTTCGTGCCCATTCCATTGGCCGAGTTATAGTTTCTCCAGAGTCCACTAGGCCCAGTCTTTCGCGCGATCTATGTATTGTCGAAATCTCGATCTTGCGTCGGGTAAGATGTCTGTCCATTTTCCGGGGGATGCACAGCTTCAGGTACGTTTGTAAAATGAAGGGGCAGTCGAACAAGATTTTGTATTGCTGAATGGCTTCCATGTGCTCTCTGTGTTCAAGACTTCAAGAGTCAAGAAAAATATTTCAAGAAATCAAGTAAGTATGACTTTATTTCTTTCTTCTAATATACATCAAGGTGACGAAATTTTTAGTGTTCAATCTAGAGGAAAGCAATGTGCTTTCATGAGTTTGTCAGCAGTTTTAACAGCCCAAAATACACCACTGATCGATTGGTCAACAACGACAATTAATAATGTCTTATTACAAGGGGACAAAATGTACTTAAAAGCTCTGAATAGTGGCTTAATTGTTTTAGACCCAGGTGTAGAGTTTTTGTCTATAGCTAATTTACCAACAGTTGTGAGTGTTCTGTGTAGTAAAAACGAGCTTTCATACGAGCTGTGTCAGTTTGTGAAACGCCTGTTCAAGGAAAAACAACATCACCTGTGATGGTGACACCAAATACTGAAAATAGTGATCTGCCTGTTATAGAGTCCTCTCAGGAACAAAAGAACATTGATATGCCCATCAAGGTACAAAATAACATTGGTGTGCTGGTTGAGGCACAGAATATAAACATTAATCTACCCATTGTGGTGGAGCCCGTTGAGGCACAAACTATAAACATTAATCTACCCATTGTGGTGGAGCCCATTGAGGCACAAAATATAAACATTAATCTACCCATTGTGGTGGAGCCCGTTGAGGCACAAAATATAAACATTAATCTGCCCATTGTGGTGGAGCCCGTTGAGGCACAAAATAACATTGATCTGCACATTGTGGTTGAGCCCGTTGAGGCACAAAATAACATTGATCTGCCCATTGTGGTGGAGCCTGTTGAGAAACAAAATAGCATTGATCTCCCTTTTGAGGCACAAAACAACAATGGTGTACCCATTGCGGGTCCGCTTTTTGAGCCCAATCAGGTAGAAAATGAAAATCAAGTTTGGTTTATAAAATATGGAAAAGAGCTTCAAGGCCTTGTCATAACTGACCGAGAAATTGATTCGCACTACTATGATATTCACACAGCACTTTTGAATACTTTTTTGAAAAATGGTTGTGCCATTTTGATATTAGAAGGTTATATGATGGCCTTAATAAAGCAAATGAATACTTTCTTCTTATTTGACTCTCATGCCAGAGACTCCAATGGCATGCCTAATCCTAATGGCACAGCTGTTGTCATGAAGTTTAATGATATTTTAGATTTAGAGCAACATTTTTATTTTCTGTCAATGGAATTACATACCAATTTATTTGAGATTGTACCTGTGCAATTAATAACTTCTGAGACTAACAGTGAAAGAAAAGCTAGACTTTCTAAAGCTAAACAGTCTAGAAAACAAAAGCATTCAGATGAAAATGATTACAACAGACAAATTAGACTTCAAAGGGGTAGTGAGTCTAAGAAAAGAAAGCGGTCAGAAGAAACTGACAGTGATAGACAAATTAGGCTTCAGAAAGCTAAGAAGTTTAAAAAGAGAAAGCAGCAGAGGAAACTGAAAGTGATAGGCGAAATAGGCTTCAGAAAGTTAAGGAGTCCAAAAAAAGAAAGCAGTCAGAGGAAACTGACAGTGAGAGACAATTGCGACTTGAGAAAGATAGACTTTATCAAAAACAAAAGCGTGGACAAAGAGTATCACAGCCTCAATGTGAAACAAGCCAATTCAAGGTTATTTAAATATGTTTGACAGCACCCGAAATGGTGGTATTGAAAAGCAATGTTGGGCAAAAGCTAACATTAATAAATTTCATAAGTCTGTGCAATATATTGTCAGTCAGTGCACAGTTCGTAAGGAGGCATGGCCTTTGAAATCTAAACCAAGGTCACCTTTTGTGTGTTCACGATGCTGTAGAGATAAAAAATCTCCCCAAAAATTTTCTTCTGAAAACTCAATGATACCTTCACCTGTTCCAAATGAATTAAAAGACTTAAATCAGGTTGAGGAAATGTTAATTGCTCGTGCTCTTCCTATCATGAGAATTTATATTAAACCAGGTGGGCAACGAGGTTATTCAGGGCACTGTATTAACTTGCCACAAAATGTCACAGAACTTGTAACATCTTTACCAAGATACCCGAAAGACTTGGCTGTGGATCTTAACAATTTCCTACAAGATTTTCGCAGGATCTTAACAATTTCCTACAAGATCGATTACCGCAGGATCTTAACAATTTCCTACAAGATTTTCGCAGGATCTTAACAATTTCCTACAAGATTCACTCAGGATCTTAACAATTTCCTACAAGATTTTCGCAGGATCTTAACAAGGTCCATGACCTTATATTGCGTCGTAAATGCTTTGATTATTGTCGTGTAAGCAAGATATAATAAGACAGCTAGAATTTTGAAGATGGAATTAAGAGTTTCTGTCGAAATAAACTCGAAAAAGCCGTAATACTCCACTGATACACTAATACAGACTGGATTGTTCACATGATTGAGATCAGTGCCTTCAGTCAATCGCGTTGCCATATATGGGCTCCCAGAAGGCTTAGCGGGCACATTTCGACTTCGAGCGCGTCGTTTGGAAATTTTATTTTAAACGTCGGTTGATAATGGCCAAATTTTCTTAAAATATTGAAGAAAATAAGAAGAAATAATCCAATTTTTGAAGATTCACACAATAATTTTAAATGTAAGTGTTCAACTATGTCAATATTTTGAAGTTTCGTGTGTAAATATGTGCCATAAATAGTTGTATTCATGTATATTTTTTATTAACCGCGCCTGTGCCGTTGGTCGCATTTTATTTTGTGTTGGGTTCAATAATACATTGTTATTAAAATACATTAAATCTTTGTGATATTGCTTTGTATTTACAGATTATAATTACAAGCAATAAATACTGTCATAACATTGTGATCCAAGCAAGTCAAACTGTCGAAATCATGATATATAAAACGACAACAAACTAGAATATTTACAGGCTACAGCTGTCAAGATTCAAGAAGGTATGAATATTGTTTATATTGATGTATTGAGAGGATATCAATACTGACTCATTTAGCTAATATTGGTATAATCGCCAAAGAAAGTTCTATTGCTTTGTATGAGAGGAGAAGAATCCTTCCTTTGTTTTATCTATATTATGCTATCATATTACAGAGCTATATGTCCATTTATTATCCAGACAACCCCTAAATACACATGTTGCTGAATACCCTGAATACATTCAGGATATATGTTTCTCATAGTTATGAGTAATTCCAAGCTCAAAACACTGACCCCTGAGGAAATTATAGTGTACCCTTGAGGAAATATAGTGTACCCCTGATTGCCCTGAAGAAATAGCCCAATATGCTAAGTAGTATGCAGACCCTAACATGGCATTAGTAAATGTTTATGAGTCAAGTTGTGTGTTTATATCGAACCGAGGCAGCCCAGATACCAGAGTTAGCTCATTGTAGTGTTGTACCAACTACCCACAGATGATAGAATGGCATTCTTACTAAATGTACCTGTGGTTGGTCATATCCAAGCAGGATAGCGAGATAATCTGGTGACCAGGTATTTCCCACAGGTAGCTTTCATTGTGATTAAGAAAAATGTTTAAAAAAGACAAACTTGTGTATAACTTTAATAAAAATAATGAGTCTGGCTAATGAGGTTTTTGGGTAATAGTAGGATTATCTACAAATTAACTTGGACTGTAGAATAATCCCAATTTTCATTTTGTAGCAATTACTCACCACAGAAAATTACTGTACAAATTGGCACAGGAAGGCATGTTCAAGGGAAAAGCTGGTGCAGCATTGTATACAACAGACACTGAGACATACAGCAAGAACAGGTTTAATTTATGTGCTTCAGTTACTTCATATTGTAAGTTATTACAACTTTAGAGGTGTATGTTAAGTTAATATTTCCCTGCCACTCTGGTTATAACCAGTTTCTCTGCCAATTGTACCTTGTTAAATCGCAGTATGCAAGAAATCACTCGACTTGCCCTAAAAAACAGTTATCGGTTGATACTTTAGTCAAACTTTCTGCCCAAATCTCAAATAATTAACCGTCACCAACAACAGATTAGATTGGGTTTGCTCTATCTACTGTTAGTATAAGTATGATACTTCCTCATCAGCCTCAAAAGCCCATAAGACATCCAGTGCACTCTTTATAATATTCTCTCATGCAAAATAATTATCTTTTCAAGGGAACATCTTGGCTATTAATGTTTAACAAAGGACAGTTACAGCAAAACATTTGTGGATTTTGTGTGCTACAATATAGTGATGTGTTCTTATTCGACTGTGTCAAAATGCCATTCAACAAAGACTATTCGTTTCAAATCACCCGTACATCTGGTAACATGAACTTTAATTTGGATTACAGTGACTGATATAAACTATGTTGAAATGATTCAATTGAATCAAAACATGTAATATAGACTATAGTTTTTACCCATTGAGCCGCAATGCACCCCAGTGTGCCCTATTTTTTTACTTGTCTAACGCCAGACGATTTTACTCGACAATGGGGAAGCTCTGCAGCTTAGTGGGTTAACCAAAAAATCTGACAATGTCTCTAGTTAACCCATTGAGCTGTAATGTGCCCCAGTGCACGCTACTTATTTTTTACTTGTCTAACGCCAGACAATTTTACTTGTCAATTTAGAAGCTCTGCAGCTTAATGGGTTAAACTCTCAAAATAATCATAATTTAATTTGTAATAAATTCATTTTTAACCAAATTGTTGTGTACATCTGAGTATCTTAGTAAGATCTTATAGGATCCTTCAAGATTGATGTAAGATCTTATAGGATCTTTTAAGATTGATGAAGATTTATGTAAGATCTTATAGGATCCTTTAAGATTGATGTAAGATCTTATAGGATCTTTTAAGATTGATGTAAGATCTTATAGGATCTTTTAAGATTGATGTAAGATCTTATAGGATCTTTTAAGATTTATGTAAGATCTTATAGGATCTTTTAAGATTTATGTAAGATCTTATAGGATCTTTTAAGATTTATGTAAGATCTTATAGGATCCTTTAAGATTGGTGTAAGATCTTATAGGATCTTTTAAGATTGATGAAGATTTATGTAAGATCTTATAAGATTTATGTAAGATCTTATAGGATCTTTTAAGATTTATGTAAGATCTTATAGGATCCTTTAAGATTTATGTAAGATCTTATTTAGGATCCTTTAAGATCTTACTTAAGAGGCTGTCTCCGTAAAAACCTCCAGGTCAGTATGGGGCTCAAAAATAGATTTCTCTCAAACTCTAGTATTTTGAAGATCTATCCTTGGGAACAACTAAAATCGATGTCATTTTACTCAAATTTCCTTTAAATTATTTTTGGGGGCGATTGATGTTCGATCGACTGGTAACCAACTTGATACTCCGAATGAAGGTCAAATATCGACATATTTTCAGCGCTATTTTTTAAATCAAATTCATACGTAAATTTCAAAATTTTTGCTCAGAAATATAGACTTATCCTTCTATTTTCGCGGGTGATATGACTTAGATCATTATTCTTTGGTATAAAATAGAAAACAGCGCAGTTATTGACCCTCCTGAACGGATAAAGGATATCGTCTCAAAATATGTCAACTTCGAAAGCTTATTTCAAAATCGTGGCACTTGATTGGCACATGACTTTAACTTTTCTATAAACTACTAACATTAGTCAACACAAATCGCCAATAATATCTTTCTGCTCTACCATTTGACAAAAATGACAAGCGCGCAAACTTTGTAAAATTTGAAAATGTGTCGAAATCGAGCATACTTTATCGGTAAACATAATTCTTGATATTAACAAATAAAACCACCTTACACTACACTGAATGAAGCTTGATTATGTAAATATATGTCTTTCATCATTATTCTTTGGTTTTGCACTCGAATGAAATTGTTTGACTGTACAGTTTGGCTTCAAGGATAGTCATTCAATGCCAGTGTGTCCAGTGTGTTCGAATTCTGCGCGCCTCAATGCCATGACGGCATCAGTCCTGATTGTGACATACGAACTTCGCTCTGTTCGCTTTGTTTACCTCCTGTAAATAAAATGTCTCAAAGAAATTAGAAAATTCAGAATTAGTCATACTACAGACATAACTTTCATTGGTTTGTTTACCTTAAACTGTTATATAAAGTTTCGTTTTATAGAATGTACGAATTAATCTCGGGGAAAACTCCTAACCGAAAGAAATGTACTCGCTGAGCGTAAACATGTCAATCAAATGACGATGAAATGTTTCGTTGCTCTCTGATTTCCCTTTCTTTGTATTGAATTAAATAGTAGTCTTAGACAGTATTGCACGAGGTTTTTGTGTTTACAATAATGGTGTTCTACTTCTACTACAGCCGCAATTTGTGATCATGCAAGGCCCTGTCACACTATTGCGTATGAGAGAAACGTATGAGAACCGTATGAAAATTAATGAAATCATTTTCATACGCACAAAAATCCTTTGAAATGCCAGCGTATGAGTACCGTACATCTGGCGTACCTCTAGCGTATTCAGCGTGTGCCTAAAGTATGCTTATCTTATAAAGCATACGTCCAATACGCACAAAATTTTTGAACATGCTTAAAAAAAAAATTCTGCCTTGGCGTATGCCAGCGTATGCAACCGTATGCATGCAACCGTGCTTGAAACGTATATAACCTATGCCTAGCGTACCCCTAGCGTATGTCAGCGTATACGGTATACCGGCGTATGAGTGATATTTTTCATACGCTGGCATACGCTAGATTAGGTAAACCTAAAGGCCCTGTCACACTAATGCGTATGAGAGAAACGTATGAGAAGCGTATGAAAATCAATGAAATAATTTTCATACGCACAAAAATCCTTTGCAATGCCAGCGTATGAGTACCGTACATCTGGCGTACCTCTAGCGTATTGAGCGTGTGCCTAGAGTATGTTTATCGTATAAAGCATACGTCCGATACGCACAAAATTTTTGAACATGCTTAAAAAAATTTTCTGCCTCGCCGTATGCCACCGTATGCGACCGTGCTTGAAACGTATACAACCTATGCCTAGCGTACCCCTAGCGTATGTCAGCGTATACCGGCGTATGAGTGATATTTTTCATACGCTGGCATACGCTAGTACGATACGCAATAGTGTGACAGGGCCTTAAACGATTTCGACAGACAGTAGATTTTATGTTGACAGATGAGAATGACGGTAAACAATAATGTAGAAATGTTCCTTTTCTACTTCTGAGTGTGGAAAATTCCGAGACACAGTAGACTGTTCTTCGAAGTTGCTGGCGTGTAAGAATGACATTAGTTATCACTTGCAAATTTGTCACCCTTTAAAGCTTGTCGGAAAGAAGAATATAAATTAATTCTAATTTTCAGAACCTTTCTAATTGTTACTGAAAAAAGGAATAACATTGATTAAATAACTGAGACGTTCAAATGGGTTACAGCTGTTTGCGCTGAATTGTTTTGTATTATATCAAAATATTCGCATATTTTTATACAATAAGAAATAATGTAAATTCTTGAAGCATAGCCTTGAGCAAAGTGACCCAGGGTCGGCCTGAAAAAGTTGATTTTTTATACAGAACCGTGACTTACTTGAATTCTAGTTTCATTGATAATTGTTTCTAAACCTAGAGACAATTCAGTTGCTAGAAAACTATACTGAGCGAAACTAACGAAATATTGACATTTGACATCATTGCCCGGGGTTTTCCCCGAGATTTAATTCGTACATTCTAACGAAACTTTTATAAAACAGTTTAAAAACGATGAAAATTCTGTCTGTAGTATGACTAATTCTGAGTTTTCCAATTTCATTGAATATTGTTATTTGTTAAACATGTATTTGTTAAAGAGGTAAACAAAGCGAACAGGGCGAAGATTGTATAGTATGTCACAATCAGGACTCGTGGTATTGAGGCGCGCAGAAGACACTGGACACACTGGCATTGAATGACTCTATCCGTGAAGCCAAACTGTACTCAAACAATTTGATTCAAGCGCCAAACCAAAGAATAATGATGAAAGACATGTATTTACATAATGAAGCTTCATTCAGTGTAGTGTAAGGTGATTTTATCTGTTAATATCAATAATTATGTTTACCAATAAAGTATGCTCGATTTCGACACATTTTCAAATTTTACAAAGTTTGCGCGCTTGTCATTTTTGTCAAATGGTAGAGCAGAAAGATATTATTGGCGATTTGTGTTGACTAATGTTAGTAGTTTATAGAAAAGTTAAAGTCATGTGCCAATCAAGTGCCACGATTTTGAAATAAGCTTTCGAAGTTGACATATTTTGAGACGATATCCTTTATCCGTTCGGGAGGGTCAATAACTGCGCTGTTTTCTATTTTATACCAAAGAATAATGATCTAAGTTGTATCACCGACGAAAATAAAAGGATAAATCTATATTTCTGAGCAAAAATTTTGAAATTTAGGTATGAATTTGATTTGAAAAATAGCGCTGAAAATATGTCGATATTTGGCCTTCATTCGGAGTATCAAGTTGGTTACCAGTCGATCGAACATCAATCGCCCCCAAAAATAATTTAAAGGAAATTTGAGTGAAATGACATCGATTTTAGTTGTTCCCAAGGATAGATCTTCAAAATACTAGAGTATGAGAGAAATCTATTTTTGAGCCCCATATTGACCTGGAGGTTTTTACGGAGACAGCCTCTTAAGTTCCTTTAAGATTTATATAAGATCTTATTTAAGATCCTTTAATTTAAGATCTTACAGGATCCTATAGGATCCTAATTAGGATCTTACAAGATCTTAAATAAGATCTTACAAGATCCTATAAGATCTTATAGGATCTTACATTAAGATCTTAACAAGATCCTAATTAAGATCTTAATAAGATCTTACCTAAGATCTTAATTAAGATTTCTACCAGGGTATATATATGTGTGGATCATGGATATGTCGACGTCACTCCATCGTCTATTAAAGTGAGAATACTTTCTGGCGAATGAGTTATATTTTCTCTTGTTCAAGATATACAACTTTAGAATGCGAAGGCAAGAATATGGATGATCATCAAATACTATACGTACAATATAATGGTAAACTATGTGGCTGAACAAACCGGGATAATTTAGATATTACAGCAATGGCTAACGCTTTCATCGAAAAGCTGGAACTGTGAAACATTCACGAGATTGACAACATTAGCAGAAACATTTATGAACAATGAAGATATTTTAAGTAATATTTTTATTCCTGGTATTGTAATTTTACAGTAAACATAAAAGCTATATGGTGAATAATGGATATGTCACTCCATCGTCTATTAAAGTGAGAATACTTTTTGGTGAATGAGTTATATTTTCTCTTGTTCAAGATATACAACTTTAGAATGCGAAGGCAAGAATATGGATTATCATCAAATACTATACGTACAATATAATGGTAAACTATGTGGCTGAACAAACCGGGATAATTTACATATTACAGCAATGGCTAACGCTTTCATCGAAAAGCTGGAACTGTGAAACATTCACGAGATTGACAACATTAGCCGAAACATTTATGAACACAACCTCGTTCCCAAGGTCTTTCTTAGAACGGCGCGAGGCGAAGGAAAGACCCTGGTTTCGGCTGGTTACGTGTCACCCAGATTCTGGGTGATAAATTAAAATGATACTATGGGCAGGGTGGGAGAGGAGCGTGTTTGTCGCGTTTGTAACAATATTTGCAATTTTGTGTGATGAAATTTAAATTTGCAACAAGAAATCGTGAAGAGAACTGCAATTAAAAATTCATATTTATCGTGATGTGACTTTCTACTCTATAATCTAGTGTCGAGTTACAATTCAAGCAAGTTCGATCAGATTTCAACTTATAGACTTGACAAAGAAAGCACGCCTGGGCGGTGCTTAGTATTAAAGTATGTCCTGATACTCGGACCAAAAGAATATATTTATTAATGAGACGTGGAATTGGAACGAAATAGCGAGATCTTTTGAATTCCGAAATATCACCAAGACGCCAACTGTATCGAGATTGTTGATTATATAAAAGGCCTTATCACGAAACTTAAATCCCGTCAAAAGACTATAAAATTTCCTGCAAGATCTCAACGATCATGGTATATGTCAAAGTCTAGCTAGCTGCTGTTGAAAATCTACGGTATTACAGTAAAGTCATACATCAAAGATAAGTCAAACGTCAATATATTTGTCTTACTGTTTACTACTGTGTTTATACCACATTTATAAATTTTATAAACAGCTTTCGTTTTGACACAATCTTTAATTTTCTGCTTTATATATATTCTTAATAATACAAGTGAGATTTAAATTTTTTGCTTTGTGAAATAGAATACCGTTATTTTTTAATGGACAGCTTGTAGTTGTATCGTCTCTATCATATCCAGGATTCATTTGCTTGTGTGTAAATGGCCTACATGTATCACTAGTGATATATGCCACTATCAAATAACTATAGAAATATAAATGGACTTATTGAACTAGAAATAAACAGATGATTGAGACACAATGAAAACTGTTAGTAGCCTTAGTAGAAGTAGAAAACTCGAAAATTTATGTGTATTCGTATGGCAGTCTGTGCGCGTCAGCGTCTCACGCGTCTGACACTGTAAATTTGTGATGTAGATTATAGCCTAGTTGTGTGCATATTAGGAAAACATTATCTGACCAAGAAAAAGGCTAAAGCTTTACTATAATTAATGAATACGAATTATGTACTAAATCCAAAATTTTAAAGATGAATCACTGACAGAAATTTTTCTGTTTGGCTAGTATCAAATGTTTACATTTGCTGATATTGGGCTCTACTCTCTAGTCCTAGACAATTGCAATACATATAGGATATTTCACGGTGGCACGGAAATATGACTTTTATTTTCGAGTGGTGAAAACAATATTTTATGAACGAGCGCAGCGAGTGAGTAAAATATTGTTTTCAACACGAGATTTCAACACGAGATATATATATATATATATATATATATATATATATATATATATATATATATATATATATATATATATATATATATATATATTTATATATAAATATATTTATATATATATATATATATATATATATATTTATATATAATATCCTATATATATATATATATATATATATATATTTATATATAATATCCTATATATATATATATATATATATATATATATATATATATATATATATATATATATATATATATATATATATATATATATATATATATATATATATATATATATATATATATATATATAGGATATTATATACACGGCGGTGCGAAGATATGACTTGATCTTCGAGTGGTGAAAACAATATTTTACGAACGAGCGCAGCGAGTGAGTAAAATACTGTTTTTAACACAAGAAGATAAAAGTCATATCTTCAGCCAACGTGTACTGTTCTGTTCTGTTTATTATATAGTCCCAAGCAAAAAATTGTATAAATACTAAAAGTCACGTGATCGATATCCTCACTAGTGAAGATATGGAAAATATGTCACTGCGTATTTTTCAGTATCTCATTTTCAAAACTATATAATAAATATATATATTTTATTTTCTCGACTTAATTAGACAACGTTTATTTTTAAAAGGATTAATATCTTTCTTGTTTCAGTGAACGTGAATTATTTTTAATAATTTCAGCACACTAGTTGATCGACAAATTGGTTTAATTAAGATTATCTCATTTGGATTACATGTTCCTACACTTTAATTTGGATTACATAAACCAACCTTGCATGATTGCGTACCAACCTTGCATGATTGCATTTCGCAATGCGACGTTTTTAACCATGCAATTCTGATAATTAAAAAATGTTGATTAAAGTAAAGCAAGCTAGTATATATACGACGATCATCAACGTATAAAGTAAAATTAATATCGTGCTATTATGCCACTATATAATTATATAATCCCCTAACATTCAAGATTTAATCTAGTTCCTTTACTATACTAATAAGCCATATTGTGATTATGTGAAATGAATCTTATCAAATGTGAATGACCCGATTTATGCTAGAGACGGCCAATGCGTTTGAGTTGACGCCTGTCGAATGTTTGCGAGCGAAAAAAATTAAGATTGTTCTTGATATTTCAACGGCATCATCAGACCAGCTATCAGGAGAATATCAGGCATGATTTGTTCACAAAACCAGGAAAGAAATATATGAAAATGTCACAGAATAAACCGTACAGGCCATGCAGTGCTCACAATTTCCCTGCAACTGATTTTTTAGTTAACATGCATCGAAACTACATTGCAAATTGCGGCAAGAAATCCTACACGTGTAACATGGTCTTAAAGGTCCATTTCCACTCAGGAAAATTTTCCCAGAAAGAAAATTTTGTAAAATGAGATTGGCCGAAGTTGAAAGTTTTCAACTTTAAACAATGATATTTTTCGAAAATTTTCTGTCCGTGGAAGTTGTTCTTGAGTGGAAATGGGCCTTAAGATAAGTGATTCGTGAGAGAGATGTGTTTTCACGCATGATACATCTCTGGTATAAATCGGACCGACACTGAGTTATTTAACGAACCAGTATGTATGTCATGGCTTTGGTATTCTTGTTTCCGTTGTCTGGACTACACTGGCCAAGATTACCCGCGGAATTGACAGATTTGTCTGGCGGCTGGCACCAGTTTGGATCGGAGGGATAATTCAGACCACCTTCAGCTCCCAGGCCAACGTAAGAGTCGGGCGTATCGCAATGAGTTTGTTGGTTTGCAATAATTCCCAAACGAACTTTTACAGTTACTCTATATTTGGACAGCTTTGAATCACCTCGCACGTTAAATCCTTCTCGGTTACAATGACGCTGTAAGGATGATCCACTGATCAATGATTTCCACTGCGAGCGACCAAGGCGAGTTTGTCGATATTTTCCGTCTGCGATCAGATCAAACAGCGATGATGCCGAGTACGAGAAAGAGAATGCTCTTAAATGGCCACCAATCCCACCATATTGCATAACAACACAAATTTCTTTAAATGAGGTTCTCCAGTAAGTTGATCCTTTATATTCTCGGTTGTCTAAACCGCTGTTTCGCCCATGGGCATCGTCATTGTAAGTGTTTTTGTTCGTCCAATAAGAGGAACTGTATTTGAAAGTACTCTATAAAAACAAATACGTTAAGGGCATTTGGAGACTACATACATGTACCTCCGCCATCGGATTAAGTTATGTATTATGCATACATTATACAACAATACATTATACAACAGTTTACTCTGCAATGCAAAACAAGACAAACTTTTGCTAATTTCTCATCCAATTTCCATCCAAATTTAACCAAAATTTTATCAATTTGTCCCTGGGCAACGTCCATTAGTCCCAAAGATTTTCATACGTTTGATAGTTTTTAAGTTGTCGTGCTGACACACAGACACACATATAGATACACAGACACACATATAGACACACAGACACACATATAGACACACAGACAAACGCGGTTGAACTTCCTCGCGAAGGTAATCATGGAATTTGTATACAGGAAACTGGCATCGCTGCAGTACAATTATATTTGCGCTCTGATTCACGGCATACTTCGAAACCCGGACCGGACTCGGACCCGGACTCTGACTCTAAGAAAATCCGGACTCGAGAAAAACGCGGACCCGGACTCGAAAAAAATCCGGACTCGTGTTTAAGAAAACCCGGACTTGACTTTTGAAAACCCGGACTCGAAATAGAAAAAACCGGATTCAAAACAAGGACTCTGTGTACGAGAATGCAAAGGTTTTTTGGAAAGGTTTAATAATAGTTAACATGCATGATAAACGATGATCTCTTTATAACAATAATGATGTATATATCTTTAAATAAATCATGTATATATCTGATAAAGAATCTGAGTTGCTCGGTAATAATTGTGGGTATCCCTATCTCTTCCCGCTTTCTATATATAGATATAGATAGACTATACTCAGGGGCGGATCTAGGAATTTTCGTACGTTAGTCAAATTTTTTCCGAGTTGCTGCCATCCAGGGGGGGGGGAGGATGGTAGCGGGGCTTTTACTTTCTGTCTGTGGCGGTTGTAGCATTATAAGTTATTCGTTGTTCGCCCGACAGCCGACGCGATTGTATTGTCACGATATTGTAGTGTCGCGCGATTGTCTGAAATTTTGTTTCACACATCGGCATGTTCTTTTAATAAATAAATTTTTGACCCTCCTGTCAACAAAACGTCATATTATATAACAAATGAATTGTCGGAAACTGTTAATAATCAATATATTTAGTATGAAATAATGTTTTGTTCACACGTGGGACGCGCGAGTCAGAACTGTAATGAATCGGAAAGTTCCAAAATACACTGATTGTTGCTATTGTATAGTGGGAGGTTTTTTAGTGAGAGATTTTGCGAAATTAGGATAGTTCGTAGCGTTGAATAAAAGCTAAAAGAAACTATTGTGTTGAGGATTATCTCGGGGGCAATTCTCAACAAGATTTTACACGAACAATCACAAAACCGCTTACTTCTAGATATCGTATTACAACACGTACAGCATAACACACGACCATGGCACCATGCAATCTCAAAATTTCCAGATTCTGTCGCTACTAATACATCAATTAAATATTGCCCGATACAAATATAAACGAACACAAAAGCGGTTTATACTTTATAGCTTTAACTAGGGTTAGACACATCTTTGTACCGCCGTCAATAAGCACACTATAATTATTAAGCAGGTTTTAAAGCTTACTTAATAGTACCAGACTATGAACTAAAGTATAAATATAATCTCCTAACCTTATCGCTGTACATTTCTATTGTGGTGGACGAGCACCGAATTGAAATCTCTAGCGAGACTGGTTCTGGTGATATAATTGTGGATAGACTTGGTCTTGATATGAATAGCGGCTAAAAGCTCTTCGATATATCGATCTTGTATTGAAGTATTGTCGTATTGATATGCTTTAAAAGATCTGTGTTTACCATTTCTAGACTGGACAGTCTCGTATAAACTTTATATTGCGGGAACCACTGAGTATTTTTAAACATACATTTTATATTGTCGTCGTACTCGTACGTCAATTTAATCTTCGCGGTGAATAAACTTTCCGAATGAGTCAGATGTAGCAAAAAATATGAGCCAATGAGAGAAGAGAATTTGGTCTTTTTCAACCAATCAGAACTTCAAATATTGCGCAAATAAAGCAGACCCCCACGAAGATGAGGCAAAAAAGTTGAACCAATGAGAGAGCAGAATTCTCCTTCAATCAGCCAATCAGATACCTCATAGATGACGTAAATAAGGCAGACCCCCACGAAGATGAGGCAAAACCATTCTCGACCAATCAAATGGCTAGAATCTGCCTCAAGTAAGTCAAGGCCACTGAGCTTACAACCGCTGAATGAAACTTGATAACTGGACTATTGTGAATATCAATTACATTTGCTATCACTGCAGGAAGGATTACAACTGGAGTACTGGACAATTTTATGTTTCCGTAATTATCTGCGCAATTTTTACGTTAGTCGCGCGACTTATTTGACAACCCCTAGATCCGCCCCTGACTATACTTTATTTCAAAAGCAATAAGCTTGGTTTTGAAACAAGTAGATCATTTTTTCTTCTAGTGACTCAGTGTTATGTGTTATGTGAGGATACTAATCAGTAATCATACTATGATTCCTCACAAAATAATCACTATATAGTATATATACCTGAAATGAAAAATTATTTAGACACTTAAACAGCTAAATCTACCCTAGACCTAAATTAATAACTAAAATCTGCATTAATAACTAAGTGCTGCAAACATAGCAAACAACGTGTGAGACTCAATACTGACAATGAAGTTTGATAATAAATCAAGTTATTTTGAGAATCAACATGCTACCCTCGTACTGATATAGCTACTTGTAGACGTATGCATAAATGAGCCGCGGTTATATGTATGGAAGGCACTTCGGGCAATTGATGAACGCATCGCCTAACGAGAGAGTCTCAATATCACTGAATTTATGCCAGTTCACCCAACGCGAATTTCACTGTCGGCATTGCTGCGACACCTTTTTTTGTTTCCACTTTAAGATTGCTTTCTTTGTGATGTGTTTTCTACTATTTTTGATTAGGAATAATTGTGGGTGTTCAATTCGTGTTTGTAAACTTTATCTTAACAAAATTGAGAAAATAAACGTGTTTACAGCAGAGTCACTTGCCCAAATATTTGACTGAGCACTTTATAATATCAAATTGCCGCGACACCTTCATTGCCTTCAGCATGTGATGTGCTTTTCCGGATCGGTTGAAGTGACTTTGCTAAAACGGAAATAATTTTTATTGAGTTTGTTTTTGGCATTATATATACTGTATATATATATATATTCGGGACTTTGAAAGCTATCATTGGATTTGCTACCATTGAAATGATGGCCTAAGCCACAAAACACGGTCGAGTTATTTTTCATGTCATTTTGACAAATTTTTCGCAAGTGTGCTGTCCATTGATACATGTGTTGGGGTATATTTTACCCTTGCCGCCATCACGTTGTCTGCTATGGTTGCAGCAATCGTGTATCGAGATGGTTTCCAGACAAGACATTCTTGACTGCTGAGACAGATTTTAGTTATTAATTTAGGTTTAGGGTAGATTTAGCTAGTCCGTCGCGGAAGCCATGCATAAATGCATTTTGGTGGCAAGTGACTAAATGATTTGTTCAAGTTTACTATATAGTGCGGATTATTTTGTGAGGAACCATAGTATGATTACTGATTAGTATCCTCACATAACACATAACACTGAGTCACTAGAAAAGAAAATGATCTACACCTTTCGAAACCAAGCTTATTGCTTTTCAAATAAAGTATTCTATCTATATCTATATATAGAAAGCGGGAAGAGATAGGGACATGCGCGCGAGAGAACAAATCCGCAAATTTAATATTACCGATGCAACTCAGATTCTTTATCAGTACTACGCCAGATTGTGCAACAGCACTCTAGAAATTTATTTAAAGATATATACCGGATTATTGTTATAAATAGATCATCGTTTATCATGTTAACTATTATTAAACCTTTCCAAAAAACCTTTGCATTCTCGTACACAGAGTCCTTGTTTCGAATCCGGTTTTTTCTATTTCGAGTTCGGGTTTTCAAAACTCAAGTCCGGGTTTTCTTAAACATGAGTCCGGATTTTTTCGAGTCCGGGTCCGGGTTTTTCTCGAGTCCGGATTTTCTTAGAGTCCGAGTTCGGGTCCGAGTCCGAGTCCGTGTCTGGTCCGGGTTTCGAAGTATACCCTGATTCACAGAGACATAACCATGATTAAGTCTGCATGCAAGCTTACCTATAACCTTTGTCACACTGCCTTAAGGTACGTAATCGTATAGGCTAAGGCTTACCAAGCTTCCGTCAATCTTCATCGCCAGTGTCCAACCACCACCTTTGCATCCTGAGACTGACGTCATTTGACAGTACACGTCGATTTCTTGATTGTTCCCAACAATGATTTTGTAAACACCATTTCCGTTGTTTCTATAAGATAAATGAAATATTTTCTAACTGTTTTTGCCTTATATAACTCGTGCAGAAACGTCAGTTGGAAATTTCACAGGAAACCCAAAACGTTGATAAAGTAAGGAGTGTCCTGCTGTGTATAAGATCCTCAGTAAGACTTTGGCGCCGTGTTTACAATTTACGCAATTTGGAAACTCGTTTAATCGATATCTCTACCAAAACCAAAAACGAATTTGTGGAACAATTTTCCACCTGTGGCAAAAAATGGATTCGAACCTTATTTTATCAATTTAGACATCGCATTGCCGATCTGCCGTTTGCTGAAACCGTATAGATTCATTGAATATACTGTAATTTATGCGGGTTTAATTAGAATAGACTGGCAAATGGGTACGTGTAATATACTTCGCGTACTTTCTGTTCTTGAACTTCTTCGATTACCATTTAAAGTGTTTAACTTGCAAATAATCTAATACATAGTAGTTGTAGATGTGGTAGTATATAGTATTCACGGAATTAATAACAACAACCCCTTCTATAAACCTGCAGCTTAGTCAGTTTATTTTTTAAAAAGTTGGGAATTTAGGCTATAGCGTGATCAAATAAAGCTATTTATTATATGGACAATGCATGGTATGTTACTGGAAACTAAAACACTCGTGGAACTCATTTACCACTACATCCGGGGCCTGCAGATGGGCGTATTTTCTGTATTTCACCCTTGCGAGTGACATATACGAAGTTCGAAAATTTCCCGCCATTTTCATCATTTGTTGTTGTTGTTTTGAAAATACAACTGGTCTTTGGTTCGTATATAAAACGAATTCAAATTAACGTTGGAAATAAAACGAAAACATTTAATTATTAAAAGACATCTTGAGATAAGTAAAATTTATTCTAATCTTATGTTTGCGCTATAATTTTAAAAATATTTAAAAATTTGTAGTACTGATCTGTCGCAGCTTATTTATATGTCAATAATGCGCTGCGCTCACTCGTGAGACATTGTTTTTGCCACTCGAACATAAAATCCATATCTTCTAGCAACCATCTCATATCCTCTATGTATTTACCTTGGGCTCGTCAATATTTGTTTGCACGATTCATATGTCACCACTGGAAAAAAAAAGAGCGCGGCATCAGCCAATTAGCTAATAGAGAATATATAATAAAACACCGAGAGGGTGAGGGTAAAGCATATATATAAATAATAAATGTTATCGCCAAACTAACTGCATGCAAGGGAGCTGAGCCCTTTTATTTCACGACCGCAAATTGCTCAGATGAAAGTGGCCATGTCGCTGAGCATTTATTGTATGGCATCAGTCTGCGCGTTTTTCTTCTGCTTTACTTTGAGTTATTTATGACAAAATAAGGTTTAAATTGCACATAATATGCTTTTGTGCCATATCTTGAAATAGTTCGTCAGTAGTTCGTCTTATCACGGTCTCAATAATATTCAGTCAGTATATATGTATATGGCTACGCATACTCGGGCAAGATGGGTTGACTCAACTTTGTAGGTGCGGTCAATTTGTGGCTGTAACTTTCGATCGTTTCAACAAGGAGCTGAGAAGCTTTGCATATTTTATGCGTTTAGCATCTAGAGGAGGCCTTATATACACGCTGAATACATCAAATACTGTCATTAATTTAGCAAAAGACAAAAAGGACGATAACACGCTATTTGCAAGTTTCGATTAAACAATGAAACGATAATTGCACAAGTGACAATGAAAGAAAGACAAACGACACAGTATTATACAAGTTCAAACGGAACAATAAAGACAATTAAACATGCACAATACTTAAGGCAAAGCTAGTAATGACAATGAATATTCACCGAGACGAAATCGAGTTTAACACACTTTTTAGTTTTTACTCGGAAGTTCCGAAAACACATGCAGTATACTACCTCCTCCGCAGGCCATACAGCTCGTAATGAGTATGCCCGTTCGCAGGTTTGAATTTGAAATTTGAGACAAAGGCTTGCGTAGCTGTAAGGTCTGTTGAATAACATGTCGATTACTTGGCTTTTGGTGTCGATTACTCGGTTGGGTCAAATTTCTTCAAAAATATGGCACATCGTCTGCCAATCTTTAGCAATCCCGTTTTGCGAGTATTTTCTAAATCCATCTTGGCAGTTATGGCTGAGAAAAGCGACGAGGAGATTCAAATAATGGAGGGTTTTACAAGCACAAGCGACAGTGATAATAGACGTTGTGAATCTATCATTTGGCCAAATGGGATGTTTTGACTATATACATATACGCATTTAAATAGTTACACAGTATAAAAGTCACAAATATAAATGGAATAAATTTCGTGGATAAACGGCCGCATGCCTGACATACGACGTGTTACATAAAAGCGCTGCGTGTTTATAATATGCAAATTATAAACTGATATTTATCTGCTTCTCTTTATAAATCATTGTCTATGCTTGTTTGTTCAGTGTTCACTGTTTTTATGTACATTGCTGATACAAAAAGCGGTCTATATCAGAAGCAGTTAAAGACTGTAATAATAATATTGTTTTGGTAAAATGATATATTAAATATAATTTGGTTTGTGACTTCCCGCCATTTTGGAAAATTAGTCCGCAGGCCTTTCGGTTCGTTTCGCACTAATTTTATTTTTTTGAAAGGCCTGCGGAGGAGGTAGCATGCAGTATACTCCGTATAGCATAACATAAACGCGAAAAACTGTCCGTCGTGGAATCTCACATAGCATAGGAACTAGCGAAAAGGTTTCAACTCAGTATCACGGCAAAGTTTGTTGGAATAGTTTGTTTGTTTGTTTTTTACCAAATCAAATGATTCTAATAGATATATATTCATTTAACATTTACATAACCTTTACAAACGCCGTTAACACGCAGAAACTGTGAATTTAAAAGCTTGCACAGCGTGAAAATTAAAGCTAAAACATAAGACATAAAGACGATGTTAGTACCTTTGAGCTCATGCCAGTGATATTTTCCACGATGTTGAATACAAACCGCGACATCATCATCACCATTGCGATCTTTAACAACAATAAATTTTCCTCTCTTCTCTTGTGTGCAAATGTCAGAACGTTGTACATTTACCTGGAATATATATATATATATATATATATATATATATATATATATATATATATATATATATATATATATATATATATATATATATATATATTATACACTATATATATATATATACTATATATATATATATATATATATATATATATATATATATATATATATATATATATATATATATATATATATATATGAATGTTGTGGTTTCCCACGTTTATGATTCCACTCGTGTAACGTTATGTAGAGTTTTTGAGTTGTTTTCAGACGAGTGTATACCAAACCGGCAAGCAGAAAATTCTACTTGACCGCGGCTGGGATTCGAACCCGCGACCTTCGCATTTCTAGAACGATGCTCTACCGTCTGAGCTACAAGGTCAAGCTGAGAACGACGTAACAAGTCGACTTAACAAGTCGTTCTCAGCTTGACCTTGTAGCTCAGACGGTAGAGCATCGTTCTAGAAATGCGAAGGTCGCGGGTTCGAATCCCAGCCGCGGTCAAGTAGAATTTTCTGCTTGCCCGGTTTGGTATACACTCGTCTGAAAACAACTCAAAAACCGCTACATATATATATATATATATATATATATATATATATATATATATATATATATATATATATATATATATATATATATATATATATATATTTATATATATTGCGCACGTTCACTGCATGCAGTTTGAGCGCTCTGGTATGGTTTTGATGTCCCACAATCGTGCGGCATCAAAGGTAACTGTAAATAGCAGTTACTTTCATCCTGCTCATCAGCACTACACTGATGAGGCCCATAAGGCCGAAACGGTACCGTCTGTAGTTATATATCGCTCTATGGCCTTTAGGTCATATTGAGCGCTCTACAGGATGAGCCATGCCGCTTACGCATTGCGCACGCTCACTGCTTGCAGTTTGAGCGCTCTGGCATGGTTTGATGTCCCACAATCGTGAGGCATCAAAGGTAACTATAAATAAGAGTTACTTTCATCCTGCTCATCAGCACTACACTGATGAGGCCCATAAGGCCGAAACGGTACCGTCTGTAGTTAGATATTGCTCTATGGCCTTTAGGTCATATTGAGCACTCTACAGGATGAGCCATTGCTGCTTACCCATTGTGCGCACGCTCACTGCTTGCAGTTTGAGCGCCCTGGCATGGTTTTGATGTCCCACAATTGTGAGGCATCAAAGGTAACTGTAAATAGCTGTTACTTTCATCCTGCTCATCAGCACTACACTGATGAGGCCCATAAGGCCGAAACGGTACCGTCTGTAGTTAGATATCGCTCTATGGCCTTTAGGTCATATTGAGCGCTCTACAGGATGAGCCATGCTGCTTACGCATTGCACACGCTCACGGCTTGCAGTTTGAGCGCTCTGGCATGATTTTGATGTCCCACAATCGTGAGGCATCAAAGGTAACTGTAAATAGCAGTTACTTTTATCCTGCTCATCAGCACTACACTGATGAGGCCCATAAGGCCGAAACGGTACCGTCTGTAGTTAGATATCGCTCTATGGCCTTTAGGTCATATTGAGCGCTCTACAGGATGAGCCATGCCGCTTACGCATTGCGCACGCTCACTGCTTGCAGTTTGAGCGCTCTGGCATGGTTTTGATGTCCCACAATCGTGAGGCATCAAAGGTAACTGTAAATAGCAGTTACTTTCATCCTGCTCATCAGCACTACAATGATGAGGCCCATAAGGCCGAAACGGTACCGTCTGTAGTTAGATATCGCTCTATGGCCTTTAGGTCATATTGAGCGCTCTACAGGATGAGCCATGCCGCTTACGCATTGCGCACGCTCACTGCTTGCAGCTTGAGCGCTCTGGCATGGTTTTGATGTCCCACAATCGTGAGGCATCAAAGGTAACTGTAAATAGCAGTTACTTTCATCCTGCTCATCAGCACTACACTGATGAGGCCCATACGGCCGAAACGGTACCGTCTGTAGTTAGATATCGCTCTATGGCCTTTAGGTCATATTGAGCGCTCTACAGGATGAGCCATGCCGCTTACGCATTGCGCACGCTCACTGCTTGCAGTTTGAGCGCTCTGGCATGGTTTTGATGTCCCACAATCGTGAGGCATCAAAGGTAACTATAAATAAGAGTTACTTTCATCCTGCTCATCAGCGCTACACTGATGAGGCCCATTAGGCCGAAACGGTACCGTCTGTAGTTAGATATCGCTCTATGGCCTTTAGGTCATATTGAGCGCTCTACAGGATGAGCCATGCCGCTTACGCATTGCGCACGCTCACTGCTTGCAGTTTGAGCGCTCTGGCATGGTTTTGATGTCCCACAATCGTGAGGCATCAAAGGTAACTATAAATAAGAGTTACTTTCATCCTGCTCATCAGCACTACACTGATGAGGCCCATTAGGCCGAAACGGTACCGTCTGTAGTTAGATATCGCTCTATGGCCTTTAGGTCATATTGAGCGCTCTACAGGATGAGCCATGCCGCTTACGCATTGCGCACGCTCACTGCTTGCAGTTTGAGCGCTCTGGCATGGTTTTGATGTCCCACAATCGTGAGGCATCAAAGGTAACTATAAATAAGAGTTACTTTCATCCTGCTCATCAGCACTACACTGATGAGGCCCATTAGGCCGAAACGGTACCGTCTGTAGTTAGATATCGCTCTATGGCCTTTAGGTCATATTGAGCGCTCTACAGGATGAGCCATGCCGCTTACGCATTGCGCACGCTCACTGCTTGCAGTTTGAGCGCTCTGGCATGGTTTTGATGTCCCACAATCGTGAGGCATCAAAGGTAACCATAAATAAGAGTTACTTTCATCCTGCTCATCAGCACTACACTGATGAGGCCCATTAGGCCGAAACGGTACCGTCTGTAGTTAGATATCGCTCTATGGCCTTTGGGTCATATTGAGCGCTCTACAGGATGAGCCATGCCGCTTACGCATTGCGCACGCTCACTGCTAGCAGTTTGAGCGCTCTGGCATGGTTTTGATGTCCCACAATCGTGAGGCATCAAAGGTAACTGTAAATAGCAGTTACTTTCATCCTGCTCATCAGCACTACACTGATGAGGCCCATAAGGCCGAAACGGTACCGTCTGTAGTTAGATATCGTTCTATGGCCTTTTAGGTCATATTGAGCGCTCTACAGGATGAGCCATGCCGCTTACGCATTGCGCACGCTCACTGCTTGCAGTTTGAGCGCTCTGGCATGGTTTTGATGTCCCACAATCGTGAGGCATCAAAGGTAACTATAAATAAGAGTTACTTTCATCCTGCTCATCAGCACTACACTGATGAGGCCCATTAGGCCGAAACGGTACCGTCTGTAGTTATTTATATATCTATCTATATATATATATATATATATTAAGATGAAAATGTTCTAGAGTGTGTATTATATAATTTTCATACCCAGCGCAAGCAGAAAGATGTTGTCTGCCGCGGCTGGGTCTCGAACCCGCGACCTTCGAATTACTAGATCGACGCTCTACCTACTGAGCTACACGGTCAGACGGATTTAAGACTGAAAATTATGAAATATATACTGAATGTCATAAACATAATCGTTTATATTAATTCAGCATCGAACAATACTAGTTCTGTAAGTGTTATGTTAGTTGTGTAATTGTACACCCGTGACCTTCGAATTACTAATTAATTATTAATTATTATTAATAATTATTAATAATAATTAATAATTATAAAATAACCAAGAAGAATTAAGAATATAGAATATATATATAGAATATATATATATATATATATATATATATATATATATATATATATATATATATATATATATATATATATATATATATATATATAGTATAAAATAGTTTGTGTTGGGTTACAAAAACCAATGATGGTGTGCTCAACATAGGCTATTTTATCTGAAGAGTGCCACGTTATTTACGTGGTACGAAACTGTATAGTAATAAATATGCCAAACAAAGCTTGCTAAGTTTTTGTGTCTTTCTATATATATATATATATAATTATATAAAATTTCGCTTACCTCAAATTCCGCAACAGTCTGTTTCATCAGTAAAGAATCATCAGGCGGTATTCAGTAATGATTCTTTGCTGATGAAACAGACTGTTGCGGAATTTTGAGGTAAGCGAAATTCTATATTTGCTCTATCTTTATGGTACTGAGCACTCTTTGCGTTTCGTATATACAAACCTACTCGTATATATATATATATATATATATATATATATATATATATATATATATATATATATATATATATATATATATATATATATATATATATATATATATATATATATATATATATATATATATATATATATATATATATATATGAATATATATATGAATATAATTTTTATTTAAAAAATTTAAAAAAGACTTTAAAAAAGGCAATAAAAAATTTAAAAATTTGTCCCAACGTTTCGCCGGTTAAGGCTTCTTCAGGGGAATGTTTTAACTGGTCACGTCCGTTGAATATATACTAAAAGCTAGACTAAATTTGAATAAACAGGTGGAATGTGGGCAATAACGAGCTAAAAATGTTGTTATTCATGCGTATCATGCAAAATACAGATTAAATGTTAATTGTTCTACCAATGCATCCGTTTATTAAGTTTCCCGCTCGTTTCTTGATTTCAAAAGCCTCAATGCACTTACGCTCATCATCATTGTTTATGTTGGAATGTTGGATTCTCCAAGTTATGGTTCGCATGTCATCTTCGTTACTCCTGTGGGATTCAATGTGTTTGTATATGGTTTGCTTATTCATGGTCAAATGTTCTTTAATGCGCGTGCCAATTGTCCTACCAGTTTCACCAATATAAACTTTATTACAATGCAGGCATTCAATTTCGTATACAACGTTCTTATTGTGGCAACGATTTGGTTTTTTTCCCGATTTGCAAGTCTCGCAATTATTAGAGCAACTCATTGTTTCTTTCCGTGGGGCAAACCTCTGTGATGACGATTTCCCGTTCAGAAAATGGATTTTAATATTATTTAGTCCCGATCGACGGACTATAGCAAGAGAGCGTCGTTTAAACTCCTCGTTAATATAGGGTAGCTTAATATAAATGCAATTCTCCTGATCGTTAATTCTCGGTTGATTGTGTAATACACGTTGAACGGAGGCACTAACAAACGATTTGGGGTAGCCATTTCTAGCAAACACTTGGGTTAGTTTACGCAAGGATTCTTTTTTATTATTATCATCTGTTGAGCGAGAAACGGCACGGTTTATTTCGCCGATTAAAATGGCTCTTTTAGATGCGAGGGATCCGTGACTGTCCCATGGAACGATGCAATTGCTGTGGATAGGTTTTATGTACAGCTGGGTGGAAAAGTTATTCGTTTCAGGGTTGAATGTAACCATAGTATCTAGAAATGGCAATTGCCCTTCGTTTGGTAATTCGATAGTAAATTTGATGGCTTCATTTATGCTATTAGCAATCGCCAGGAGTCTGTCTCCAGATATTTGTCTCGATAATATAAATGCAAAATAATCATCAATGTAACGTTTCAATATAACTAGGCCATTAGTTTTGGTGGTAATTTGGTGATCAATTTCATTCATGTATATTATTGCAAGTACGGGTGCAAGGTTGTTGCCCATGGCTAAGCCAGATTGTTGTTTAAAGCCTTTACCGTCAATTAATATACTATCACTCTCTAAGCATAAGTGAACCAGGGTTTCAAAATCAATATTACTCATGGCTTTAAGTTCGCTGTCATGCTTGTGTTTTTCGAAAAACCGTTTCGCTACAGTAAATACGCTTGGTGTTTTGTCGTTTACATCTTTGAGTGGAATAGAACCATATAAATTGCATACGTCAAGGCTACAAAAACTATGTATCGTTTCGCCCTCCATTTGGTCTAGGCAGTTAAT
>CACRXK020002282.1:0-44777 GCA_902702795.2 Paramuricea clavata
CATAAATTCTCGTTCCGAGGCTACTAGTTTTGGTTGACTCCATTCAAAGAATAACTACCTCCCAATAAAAATAAAATCTATAAGCATGATTTGATTAGGCCAACTTTACTATAGATATTAATAAGGAAAGTGGGTGGGAAAAGAAGCTCGGAGGAAATGAAATGGGACATGACTGAATTTGGAAATGACTAAACGTCCGCGATAATTAAGAAACGTTCGTTAGAAGAGCAGTTTGAAAGAATACGCAATACAGTAAAAACCCGCATATAAGAACCTAGAGTTTAAGAACCTGTTAGGCTAAAATTGCTTATTTAGACCCACTTTATATAAGAACTTGTTTAGGCTAAAATTTCAAACAGGTTCTTAGGGACCGATCATTAAATATGGCAGGGAGGGGGATGGAGGAGAAAGTAGGGGGTCCTGAATTATTTTTTCATTCAGATGGGGGGGGTCTTGAAAATTACATTATGTGAAAGAGGGGGAGGAAAATTCGGAATTTTCCCAACAAAAGGATTGTTTCTCGTTATATACTATGAACATGCAGCCAAAAGAGATGCATAAAATGCCCTTTAAACTGCATGGAACACTGGGTATTAAACATAACGAGTAAAGCGTCAAAAACATAATATAAAAGTGGATGTAGGCGAGACAAGCATAGGCCATAGAGTAACTTACCTAAATAGATTGTAAAACATTTATTTAACTATAGTTTCATCAAATTTTATACCTCTTTTAATACTCTTCATAGATCACTTGCTCAAGCTTTGTCCTAATCGGGCCAGCCATCAATACAAAACTATATTTTCAAGCGGTACAAGAGAGGGGTGGGTCTTTAAAAAGTATAAAATGCATAACGGGGGCCTTGAAAGGGCATGTAATTTTTGAGGGGGGCCCCAAAATTGTTTTCAAAATTTCTAGTTTCTCTCCATCACCCCCCCCCTTGCCATATTTAATGACCGGTCCCTTATTTTTTTTCCTTCTAATAGTCAAAACTAAAATTTATAAATCAAAGAAAACAAACTCTTCTCTTCATATGCGCATAATTTATATAAATTTTTTCTACACCAACAGCATGAAAATGAGTCACTTTTTCTTGAAAGGAAAATAAAAATCTATAGCCTAATTTCGCGATAAACACCATTTATATAAGAACCTGTTTAGGTTAACTTAAAAAATCTAGGTTCTTATACGCGGGGTTTTACTGTAGTAGGCCTACAATCAATGAAACAAAGCATCTTTTATAATACTACCTATCACTCTGATTGTGACTGTCTGTTTACGGATCCGAGCAGCTCTCACTTCACAGGTAAAATTTCCTTCATCTTGTTTCATAAAATTCTCAATGGCCAGTGTAGCATCTCGGTTTGCATTTGCAAAGTCCCCTTTGAACTCAATTCGGCCTGTGAACTGGTTTGAATCAACTGTAGTGGTTTCACCCTGAGGGTTGACGTCATAGATCGTGATCAAACTCCCAGAAGAGCCTCGTTTCTTATAATACCAAACTACACTCGCAAACTTGTTGTCATTGAATGTGAAAGGAATTTCAATTGTTGTGTATTCTCTTTTATATTTTATACCACCTGCTGTGGATGTAAATACACCAAGAGCTAAACAAAATAATTAAAAATATTCCGTTACAATTACAAGGAGAATACTTTTAAATCTATATATTAAACTCCTGTAATAACGATATATTTAATGTCCATTTCACAGGGTGTGCATGATGCACGATTCTTTCACGCCAGAGGCTCATGATATTCGTGCCATAGATAACTAAGTCTGGTTTTCGGTAGGGGTGAGGAAAGTGGGAGCACCCGGAAGAAACAATCACAGAATAGGAGAGAACCAACCCAATTTCTACAGTACTTACAGGAGTTTTCAATTACAGGACAGTCACCCAACATAAGTATAAATCCCCTAAGGTCCTACCCTCGGTTAGGCTGATTGCCCTACTGGTATAAATTAGTACGGAATTATAGTGATTCATGTCTCGCTATTTTACCTATTTATCAGTTAATAATAATTATATATTTCTGGAGACCGTTTTCAAAGAAGAATCGCAGTTGGAACATAAAATCTTTACCTTACGCCGATTTTCAAATAATTGGAGAGAATGTTTTTGAAAAGCCAGTTAAAAAACGCAAGAAAGATAATTTATTTTCTATATCAATAAAGATCAGATCTTTTCAGGTTTTTGCTGTCAAATTATGATACACTTTTTTCTATCATTAAGAATGGGAATGTTGTTCGAGTTTGGGAATGTTGTTTGAGTTAAGAAAAGCGCGCAAAATCACTCGTCTTCGGCTCGTGTTTCGCGCGCTTTTCTTAACTCTCTCAACATTCCCGCGTTTTTGGATCAGGCCATCCAAATACGGAAACCAGAAAGTAATTGTATATTCCCACCATTGGGAATTGTGTGCAAATTGGCGTACACTTGTACACACAGTTACATATTAACAACTCTAGGACTTAATTGCAATGGTCTATTGCTATTCTTGTGATTTCATGGAAACGAGAAGTAACTAGAGGGCACTTGACTACAGACTGCAATCACTGCATATCTCCCTATGATATCTCCCCAAGCGAAGTACAGTATCATGCATAAATTTTACAATGGGCTAATTATGCATTCAGTTTACTGTACCTGGCAAAGCAAAACACAAACATTTGCTAATTTGAGTTGCAATTTCTCATGCAATTTTCATCCAAATTTAATAGTAATGGGTAATGTTTCATTTGTCCACAAATTTTCGTATTAATACGTTTCATAGTTGTTGATTTATCGTACTGATAGTCAAACACAGAGACAGACATATACAAATGGAGATAAAAACATGTACATATAACTTCCTGTAGGGTGTAATTAGTAACTCATTTTCCAAGTGAAGATTCTCTGTATCGCAATATTGCCTATGACCGGATTTTGAGGGGAGGTGTGCACCTCCCCTGAGACCGTTTTGCATTTCCCCTGAGATTTTTTGCACTCCCCCTGTCCTTGGGAAATTTTAAATGTTAGATCGTGAATAAGTGAAAATTTGACAAATGTTTAAATGTGTAAAGCTTAGGGTCATCACTTTGAACACCTAAGAAAGTTTGTAAGAAAGGACACAATTTAATGAGTTGTACAGTCATAATTCATAACTACACTCAGGCTGATACATATGTACAGTACATGCATATATCAGGTGATAGTAGACTTTAGGGGGCACATTTATATAAGCACTAACATTCCATGGGGGTTGTGAGTTAGACAGCTGCACCTCCCCTAACTATTTCCTCCAAAATCCGGCCTGGATATTGCCTTCTGTTAAAACCACCTACACCACTGTAAAACAGCCAGATCTGGTGGATGGAAGGGGGTTTAATGAGCCTTGTTCATGGTTTAGGGTGCAACTGTTGACAAAGTGTTATGGCCAGCACTGTTCTCGGCTTGGTCCAGGGGCCTAGCTAGTGGTAAGGGGGATATTGCCTCTCCAAATAAAAAATAAAGGATTTGATAAGGACACTGGCACCCTTAATGAACCGATGTCAGCACACTTTTAGCACTCAGTTAATGAACAAGTTCTAACAAAGTTTAATAAAAAAATGTTTAATAATAAATTTTACACAAAATCCAGCTCACTGTTTGTCACATGGCCTCAGGTCTGAGATGACCTGAGAAATGACACCCTCCTTTGCCAAGGCTAGGACAGGCCTGCATCCCCAGCACCTCATCTGTACCCTCTACTATATTAACTGAATCATTTTTGTCAACGCTGAAATTACCTAAGGGCACATCCAAATGTCTTTCGTTATGTACAGCAACTGAAAATCATGGTACACATAATGAAATAAGTTTAGGATAAAATCCAGCCTGTCTGCATGCCATACATCCCATGCTATCTTGCCTCCTCCTCCACTTTTAAACAGGCTCTGCAGTCCCTGCTGATGAGGCCCACCAAGGGTGTAACCCAGGTCGCTTGTCACTCATTTTGTAGCTGCTTTGTCGCTTGTTTTATTGTAATATATGTCGCTGTCACTTTTGACCCATAACACAATTTGTCACTTTTTCCCAGTCAGGAGCTATCGTTTGTCGCTCTCAGTTTTTAGATAGTCTGTCACCTCTTTTTTAGATAGTCTGTCACCTCAAGGAATGTCACCTGTCGGTCATAACACCCTTGGTGGGCCTCGCTGATGGGTCTTAGATTTAATGTCTAATAGATTCTGAATGTAATACTTGTAATCAATACTTTAATTAAGCAACCTCATTCTCAGGCTCTTCTCCCTTGTAATCTCTATTAGTCTAGAGTCCTAGAGTCTGGAATTTAAGACACCCGGATTCCCATTTATGTAAAATGACCATAAAATAGTCTGTATTGTCTATAAGTTAGACAGATGGATAGATGATTGGATAAACTTTATTTAATATTCTTTATAACAAAACACGATCTAATACTAAATAGGGTGATACAACAACAAATTGTTAAAACTTGAGTGACATTGTCACTATAAATAAACTTAATGAACATTCGATGGTATACATTTGTTACATTGTAAAATCAGTAAAATATCGTGTTAAGTTTGGGCGTTGTGAAAACCCGGAATGCCGGAATATCACGGAATATGGCGGAATATCACGGAATATGGCGGAATATCACGGAATATGGCGGAATATGACGGAATATCACGACATTTTCCCGGAATATACCGGAACATCACAATATTTTCCGATGGTAGCCATGCGACTGTTTGTAAACATGGACGTCTGCATGACAACATATTTTATTACAAAAGTGATGGATCTTTCCCATTTTGACGGTAAGTAACAAACAATAACTCTATACTGGAAGTTTTATATGTTGTTTATATTATTATTACGAGCAGGGACGCCGGAACTGGGGGGCAGGGGGGGGGGGCGGCTGCCCCCCTTGCCTTTTGCTAGGGGGGGCAGGGGGGGCAGAAGTGCCCTTTTAGTTATTAAAAAATACGTGATAAGTCACATTTAGAATGATGGTTTTTGTACGAAAATAATGAGATTCAGACAATTTACAGTTTATATTTCACTTATGGTATGTCCGGAAAAAATTTTTGACCCCTAAAAATTTTCGGAAGATTTTGAAGTTTTGCTTTAGAGAAGTGCCCTTGCTGTGGGTCCGCCCCCCTTTGCCTTATGATCGTTCCGGCGTCCCTGATTACGAGTGTTGAAAAGTCGATGAATTACGAATGTTCGGAGTACATCTACCCTCATCAGAACATTCATAACTTATCCACTCGTTCACATGCATCAGAAGAAGAAAATTGCACCTAAAATCGCAGTAAAAATTGCAAGTGTGAACGAGCCTTTTATACACAAAATTTAGTTAAAAATTATTGGTTAAGGTTTAATAAGGGAAGTCTCACATATCGATTTCGTCCATGAGAAACGTCATATGTTCGTTTCTCTGGAGACCCCCCCCCCCTTAGAAACGTCACACATAGTTATCGATATTTTGTTCAACATAGTACACATAAGGTAATTTTCTACTATTTTCTACGGTCGGCTATTGGCGATGCTTCCGCGAGTAATATGTCATCTTCTGCTGACATATCTTTTTTTATTAATATATATGAACTTCAAAATTTCCAACGTTTCTCAAAACAACTTTTTTTTGCATGAAATATTGATCATTTTAGCGCGGTTTTCTTGAAATTTGAGTGTTTTTAATGCAAGAAGGCGTATAATAATATAAATGTATACGTGTAGAACAGGTATGGTATTACGAATGTAGGCCTATAGACTGGTGTTTGTATCAAGTTGTTTTCTTTTTTAAACTCTGCAAAGATGATTTCGAAATGTTAAGGCTTTCGAAAAAACTATCGAATTTTTCCATGATATTTACAGAGAAACGTCACAGCTGGAAACCCCCCACCCCCAAACGAACGATTCCAATTCATTACGAATATTTCTAACTCTTATTCTTTAAAATATTAAGAGGCAATTTTTTTTCAATGTCACGTATTTGTAATGAAAAGTGTTCAAAACCTAAAATCTTTTTGGCGTTCCTCTCAAAATTACTTTGTTTTAGATTTATTCTCCACAGTTTATAGAGTTAGCTACCTTTTTAAATGCGTCTGCCGGTTGAGAAACATAAAATAATAGTTAAAAATTGCCAATTAAACTACAATTATCAATGATGTCTTAAATTTGACGCTATATTTACAACCATTTAAGCAAAACGTACTGAACTTCAGACATCATTTTCTCTTTGGCGTATCATCTAAAATCTCTTCATTTTAGCATTATTTTACAGATAAAGCACTAAACATACTTTTTAAGTTTTTTTTACCGATTGAGATACGTATCGAAAAATAAAAATTTTGATTTTAGTCATAATCTCGTGTGGTATATTATACGCAATAGTTTTGAGCGCGTGTTACGTAACATACAAAAAATCTCATTTAAAGATTTGGGAACAATGCTATGCCAAGGCAGCATTCACTACCCTGTGGGTAAACTAGTTCTAAATAGGGTGATACAACAACAAATTGTTAAAACTTGAGTGACATTGTCACTATAAATAAACTTAATGAACATTCGATGGTATACATTTGTTACATTGTAACATCACTAAAATATCGTGTTAAGTTTTGAAACGGAAGTAGGAATATTTGTCAGCCGAACTGGTGTCGCACGGAAAGCATATTTAGTCAGTTGAGTACAGAAAAACAAATACAGACAACACTATTACTCGATTACATTTAAGAATATTTTGTCGAATAATATTTTGTTTATTGACATTATTACTACCTTGCTGTGTTTATATAATAGACTGTGTTTTCTTTGAGCCACTCAATGTGTTGTGGTCCTCCCGTTCTCTGCATTATAACGAAGATTAAATGGCAAATTATTTTACAGGCTAAGGCTAAAGACCTTCCTGCTTGCCGCACTTTTTAGATGTATTATTTATACAAGACCTGCTACATATTAAATATCTAACAACGTTCAAAATATTCACCTAATAACAATATAGATGTAACGCGAAAAGTCTCTCCTCAGATCGCTCTGAAAAGATCGCTCTTTCGTTTCGAGAAAAGTTATATTAAACTGTTATCTTTTACTACCGAACTGAATAATCTCTTACTGCCGAAAATATCTTTTACTGCCGAAAACATATTTTACTGCCAAAAATATCGTTTTCTACTGAAAATATATTTCATTGATATTGAATGAACAGTATTTTACAATGACATATATTACAAGAATCATTTAATCCTTCATAAAATAAGTGATTTTATTAGTAACTACTTAGTAACCGGGCATTCAACGAATGTTCCCGGGCATTCTTTAGTATGACTCCTCAAAACATATTTTACGGCGATCGGACTAACCACACATAAGCTATATAACTTTATATGTTTATCACTACTGTATTCGCCAAAGACCGAGGTGATATTAATCGATGTATGGCAATGGCCAAATTCCACGCATAAATTCGTTTCTCATCCTCATAGTGACAATTAAATCAAAGAACAAGCTCTTCTTTATGATATTTCAAAGTATCATGAGTTTTGCTTGGATACATGAAAAGCTAGAGCACTTTTAGTGGCTCTATTTCGTATTCCGCCATACTAACACCTATAAAATTTCCTCTGGTTTGGTTGCTTTCAACATGGCGGCCACACCGGAAGTCGGTTGACATTCTGGCACACTTTTTACCCTTGAGTGAAGCTTCTGCCCTATATCTATTCTGTGCCTAGAGTAAAACTACGGAATATCCAACGACAGCAAAGCGGCCATTGCGAAATCGTCAAAGAAATGTCGAAGAGCAAATTCGTGCAAATCGACAAGAGTTGCAGGTGATGCAAGTCCGTTTGGAATCAATGAACATAATCGTACCGGAATTACCTGAGATTGGAAGGTATAAAGTCGTCTGTGGTAATTTTCATCACCGAGAACACAGAAATCAACAAACTAAACCATGTATCATGGAAAGATGCTCGTCATTTACGTACTGCGGCATTAAGGATAAACATCCGGAATATACTTCTGAAATGAATCGAATGAAGTGCGCCATAAAAAAAAGAGCGACGCTATTAAACAACTTGAAGAAGAATTGGAAGGCATTAATAATTTTTAAAGCAAGAGTGAGCACCAGTTTATAAAAGCTTTTACTCCAAGAATGATGAAAGTTAATCCTGAATATAAAACGAACCGACCAAAACTTCTTCGCGATATTAGAATATTGCGTAAGTTTTTTGGTGGTAAAATTCCCGAAGGAACTACAAATGATCCCGAACAGCTTAGAATTACAATTGCCAAGTGTAAACGTACGTTACGAGATGAAGTTGGCGATGTAGGAGTACTCGGCATCGTAGCACACGAACGAAGACAACAAAGTCAATCAAGCGGACACGCAGCGAAATTCAATGTGAACATGAACTTGTCTCCTGTCAAAAACAACGGTAAAGTCTTGACACAAAAACAAAATACAAACACAGATTTCATCGAAACAAAAATCATGAATAATGAACAAAATACGAGGCAAAAGCATTCCCGAGCTATAAAGGGAAGAAAAAGCGTAAACGTAAAGGCAAGTCAGTTTACCACGACAGATCTTCAAGTAACTCCGAGCTGAGTTCATCCTCAAGTGTCAGTAGTAGATCGTCCAGCAGTGATTGCCTCCACAGTCGGAAAAAAACCTAAGAAAGCCTCTACAAGAAGAAAACTACCGTACAATGAGCAGTCGCACAGTATAACGGGTTTTACCCATTTTCCAGTTCAAAAAGTGTACTCCCAACAGCCTTTCTATGAGAATCATCAAATGGGCACATTTCCTATGGCTACGCATATGTTGCCTGGATACAACTACTTCGGAGCACAATCGTCGTCAATACCGCACAGTACATTAGAACACAGCGGTTTCAAACAACAAACATTGGAATTAAACACTGCTACTGGTGATAAAGAATCGGGTCAAACGACTGTCAACGAAGAAACTGAAAGGCCTTATGAAAGCTCTCCAGGTTTAGATCTGCTTTCTTCTGCAGCATATTTTATGCAAGACAAGCATTAAATAATTATAGCTGACGTTGCAGTTGTATACATACTTCTACTGTGGTTATACATGTAATACTACAAGTTGAGTTCGTATATTGGTTAAGTTTTGCATTTGTGTTTTGTATCATCAGATTTACATAAGAACTATATTGGCGCGCATCGGATTGCAGAATTTATTTAAAAAAATTATGTATTTTATTGTTGTAATTGATATATTGGCGGTATTCATTGCTGGTACAGTGTACCTCGTTTTTGTTGGATGGTATCGTAATAAATAGGTTGTTGTGCATTTATGTAGTTTGGTTTGTTCGTCGATTGCATGGTATATGAAAAATTAAGGTCAAAAAAACGCTGTCAATTTACATGCGAACGTGCAGAAATTGCGAAGTTCAAAGCGAAACAGCCTGAGTCCACGCTAGGAAAAGTTGTTCTCGACAAATTCTCTTTTTTCTCTGGTGGAGAGGGTTGAACATGGACGATTTGAGGGGGTAAACAAAGTTTTGTCATATGGAATTTTGTTATCAATAAAATTATCCATGCGCACCCATGCATACGATACAAACAACAGAATTTTTGCGCTAAAAGAATGTTTTTTGCTACGAAAGGTCAGGTTCAGAAGTTTGACTTGAACCAAGGCCAAACTATAAATTTTAGGTTAACAAAGATTTGTTACATGGGAATTTTGTATGGAATTACTTGTAGTCGTAATGATAATACAGTATTTGGCTGTTCGGCAAATGCATTTTTCTTACCTTTCTGCTCCCATGCATATAATATAAATTACAATAAATTTGCTGACACATGCAGAGTACCTCTAAAAAACAACCTGAGCATGCCTTACTTTATAATTTTTACATAATATTTACAATATATCTTTAATACTGATTAGTTATATATATATACTGCCACGAAAAATTGTTATATGTAGCCACAAAACTTGAAGAACTGTCTTGACATGCAGACCCTCGTTTATCATTCCTATTGCATCAGAAATGCACAACTCCGTATATTTCTCATAGTCAATTATACCAGGTAATCATGCAAGCTAGCAAGCACATACTAGCAGTAAAACGTACTTATGTTACGAATTTATAACAATCAGTGTTTTCCCTTACCTTTGACAATGCACGCCTTGTTTTCCGTACTTCCAACGCAGTTTGTGGCAACAACTCGAAATACATAATCTTTATTTTTACTGAGAGTTTCATTCGTTGATGGACTGTAAGTCGTATCAATTGATGTTATTATATCACCCCAGGCACCGCTTGATCCCTCTTCTCTCACTTGTAAAGTATATTTTACACTTTTGTCAGATGATTTTTGCCAGGTGAGTTTAGTAAGAGTACATTCTTCTGAGAATGATGGCTCTTTAGGTTTAGCTAGTAGATTAATAGAGAGTATCATGGAGTTAATTACATTATAGTGTACATGAATGAAGCGCAGTACAAGACATCATGGTACATACTGCAGAATGCAGTACAGACCAATACTAACAGTGCATTTAGTACAATACAATACCAATAACATGCTTTCGTTGCTGATGCAACTACCTGAAAAATATAAGGAGAATTTCCACGTTTCGAGCGAATGCCCTTTGATCGTCTGAAGTTACTAACTCCAGTCAGTAACTCAAGTCAGTAACTCCAGTCAGTAACTCCAGGCAGTAACTCCAGTCAGTAACTCCAGTCAGTAACTCCAGGCAGTAACTCCAGTCAGTAACTCCAGACGAAGAACCTTCGCTCGAAACGTCGAAATTCTCCTTATATTTTTTCAGGTAGTTGCACCCCTATATACCGACGAAGTTTGTTATTTATATTGGCACAACCTACACTGGCGCAGACAGTTCAAGATTACAATACAATATCACACTTTAAAAACACTCTGGTTAGAATTTTCCGGGTTAACCTAGAAATAACCCTTTTTGGGTTAACGTAATATTCTTGGTTATTTAATATTTTTCCTACTACTATAATTATATTGACCAGGACCTCCTGGTTAATTTAACCAAACTACAGTATGTTAGAAGGATAAATAGCCAGAGCCTCTTGGTTATTTATTGTACTAAAAATACATAGCCTGCTCGCAGTCCCCCCCCCCCGAAAATTCGGTTTTCCTTTGAACGAAATTTCGGCTTGCGAGCAGGCCAAACAATACATAGTCTGGCTATTTTAACAAGGACGATCTGGTCAAATATAACCAGATTCGTGGTTAAATTACTGAGATTATGGTAGGAAATGGGTAAAATGAATATCAAGTTATCCCCAAATAGTGTTAACAGGGAAGGTTAACCAGGACATTTTAACCAGAGTGTTTCCAGACTGCATACATTATAGGCCAAGCGATACTATACTGTCAGTAGTACCAGTTTATACAGAAGAATACGATGCAGTCTAAAATTCGTTAATAATTCATAAGCCAAAATCGAAAAAAAAAATGACAACCGTATCTATAGGAGTTTGGATATCAGGGCCCAGTTGTTCAATGTTGGATCAGCCTAACCCTAGGTTAACCTAAATGTAATATCTAAGTACTAGGTATATATTTGTGCTATAGAATATATTTAGCATAACATAACGATACAGTTCTAATTGATGTCTTAGTGTGTGTTCCTTCTACACAACGTGTCTTATCTACATCTATTTAATTAGTTCCGACCGTATAGTCATGGTGCCGAGTGAATGACATGACGTCATTACTATATCACTCCCCTTTTTTTTTAACTAATAACCGACGAGGGAATTTCCTCGACATATCGTTCTGGTTGCCTGACGTTCCTTGTCGATCGTCTTGGCTCAGGGTTACTAGTGTCAACTCTGTTTCGTTCGGTCCTTTCCGCGTCATACGTTTCACTGTCATCGTCGTCGTCGACTTGAACATCAATCTTTGGCTTCGGTATTGGCTTGCAGTGTGATACATTGCGAGTTATAGTGTGTCCTGTCTGACTACGTTATGTCACCGTGTTGTTGTTTCGCGAGATGACAATGTGCTCCGTCTCTCTTGCTTCCACAAAACGTAGTCGCCAACTTTTATTGGGCTTTCTCTAACGTTTCTCTTTTCATCAGCGTAACGTTTGTTATATTGTTGTCTTTCACTTTCTGTTTTGGAACTTTATGACGTTTGTTTGTTTTTATTTCCGGTTTATTGACATTGAGTAGTTTTGGGTTACCTATGCACTAGGCGCGCAAAGGACACTTGGGAGAAGTCGACGACAAGCATAAAACGTTAAAAGTTTCGTTTTATCTTGGACTTTTTAGTCTTTTTTTCGAATATTGAAATCTGTTAAATAAATTGTTTATAAATCCAGCGTGTCTGTTCTGTTTTGAGAACAATTTGGTCCTTCGAGAGCCGGATTTTATGGCAATAAAGACAAGATTTCGTGACTGACAGTTCGACATTTTGAGTTGAACACGACAAATATGAGTGATAAACAGCAAGATATTCAACCAGAAATTTTAGCTATGGATAAACCAGACCTCCCTGTTGAACAGGAGCCTCGTAAAGATGAAACTACGACCGAAGGTCTCGAAGAAACTGAAAGTACGGCGAGTAAAAAGGTTAGAATGTTGCGTAGTCGCAAAAAATCAGCAAAAACTAGACTCACTAAAGCTAGAAATCAACTCGCAGACCTTGTAGACAAGAAAGATCTTGGACTAGGCAGCTTAGCAGCTAAAACTGAAATAAGAAAAGCAGTTTTCAAAGTTGAAAGCGAGTTCAATATTATTATCAAGCTAATTTATAAACTTAAAGAAATTATTGCACTTGAAGACGGCGATGAACATACGGATATTGACGAGATTATTGAAGCCCTTGACAAAGAAGTAGAAGAACTAACAGATATTGTTGACACTGCTGTAAAACGTGCTAAAGAGCATATACAACAACGACTAGCGATGGGTGAAGAAAAATCGGATACAGCCTCATTTTTATCAAAGGACAATTTTAATGATGATCAAAGTTCAGTACTATCTATTCAATCCTCATTGGCATTGAAGAGACGTAAAGAAGCTGAAGAGTCAAAGGAGAGACTTTTAGCTTTAGAAAAAGAACAGGAACAAGAAGAGGAAGAACTGCAAAGGCGAGTCGCTGCACTGCAACTAACCAAGCAAAGAACCGAAGAAGCACGACAAGTGGTGGTCATCAATGAAACAAGAGCAACTGCAGCTGAAAACGATGCAACGATTGAGGCGAAAGCGGTGTCTGAAAAACCTAGAGACGCACAAAAAGCAGTTTGTGTTTGAAATGCCTGACCTTCCTGCCAAACAATGCCCAGCTGAAACCGAACATCTTCAACGACGACTTGCACCCATAAAATTTAAAGGGGTAGAACTGCCTAAATTTTCAGGAGAAGTCAAAGCGGACTATGCACCATGGAAAGCCGCATTCATGTCAGTTGTGGACGAGGCTGCTATATCTACGAAAGAGAAAATGCTCCGCCTCCAGAATAGTTTGACGGGAAAAGCATTAAGGATGGTTAAGGACTTGGGTTTCACTGTCAATGCATACGAGAGGGCGAAAGAGAAACTAGAGAAAAAGTACGGCGGGGAAATAACACTTCAGATATCAAATCTGACGACACTTCTTGGGTGGTCAAAATTGAGACCAAACAACTTAGAGGATATGGAAGAATTCTTGGCAGTATTGGACAGAGTATTAGTGTCATTACGAGATAGTGGACATGGAGCAGAGACGAATGGACAGAATCTTAATTTGACAGCGAAAGAGAAATTGTCAGCAAAGGATGTTGAAGCATATAAATACTGGTTGTTTGAACAAAGTGAACGAGATACCTTCGAGAATCTTGTGAGTTGGCTGGAGATGAAGGTGCAAATAATGGACGAGACCAAAGACGAGAGGCGAGACGACAAGAGTGATGACAAGGTTGAGAAGAAAAGACGAGATCGTGGATTTGGTACTAACAACAAGCGAAGACCAAGAGGATGTGTGGTAACGACCAGTAAGGAAGACCATCCGCCATGGGTCTGCCCATTATTTAAGAAAATGACTGTTCCCGAACGAAAAGAGCTTATCTCGAAAAGTGGACGGTGTTTCCGATGCCTGGCAATGGGGCATCAAAGTAGAGATTGCAACAACGGAAGAAAATGTGGAATTGATGGCTGTACAAGCGACCGTCATAGTAGATATCTTCACGAGAATAACCAGCTACGACCTGATGACTCGTCAACCCACCAAACTCGGAGCAAGAACCCTGAGGATTCCTCGTCCCCCATTACCAAACCTCAAGATGACGCCCGAGAGACAACCCACGCAACCAACAAAGTCGACAATGTATCGTTGATGGTCTTACCAGCTCTCATCACGAATGGAAGAAAGAAATTGAAAGTAAACGTGATGTTGGATCCTTGCTCTAGATCTACTGGAACTTATGTGACAGAGAGTGCTTCGCATGAACTTGATTTACGTGGCCAAGTTCAAAGTTTGACAATTTCCGGGACGGGCGGATCTCAAGTCAAGAAACAATCTCGCCGAGTTGAACTGTCCGTGACCAGTCTTAGTGAAGAATTTTCAACTAAGTTGCCTGCAAACGTGCTTAAAAATATCACAGGAGAGACTCCTGCATTTCAGTGGTCAGAGCTGAAGGGAAAGTGGCCACACCTTGAGTCAATACCTTTTGATAGTGTATCGAGACGGAGTCAGATTGATGTCCTCATCGGGAGTGATCATCCTATCGTCCATCGCGTGCTGCGAGAAGTGCACGGTCCTAACGATGATGATCCTATCGCACGACTGACCAACTTGGGTTGGGTCTGTTTCGGCCCAGCACTGTCTTCCAGATTCCGTAGTGACACTCGAACTCATACTAACAGAACATACCAGGCAGCAGACGCCTCCTCAACCGAGCAAGCGACCAATGACGCACGACGAAGATTCTGGGATCTTGAATCATTGGGCATCAAGGATGACTCGGGTCAACCAACATTGACACCTGACGAGCAAGCCGCAGTTGATCAGCTTCAAAATACACAAAAGTTGAAGGACGGGAATTATGAAATTGGAATTCCTTGGCGAAAATTTGAACCGAGGTTCAGTGAAAATTACGACATGGCGTTATCCAGGCTTGAGAGCCTGGAAAAGTCTCTATCGAAGAAAGGCCCTGGGGTGAAGACAGCTTACCAGCGAATCATCGACGACTATATAGCAAAAGATTACGTAAGAATAGTGCCTAAGACAGATGAAAATCAGTGGTTTCTGCCACACTTCCCTGTTGTAAGAGAAGATAAATCTACTACCAAGGTCCGTGTTGTGTTCGACGCCGCCGCTAAACACAAGGGAAATGCAATGTTGACATTATTGACACTAGCACACACGTGACTAGAAAGTTAGTTAAGTATTTTAGAAGCACGAGGCTAGGGAACCGGGAAGTAATTGGATACGTACTATGCTGTTTGCACAAGTTGTTTGACATTGGCGACGAGGTAAACAAACAAACAAAAAAAACAGCTATCGTTTATCAATACAAACGATTTTGAAATCTCTAGTTTACGAATACAGTCATGGCGACTGGCCGAATCAATGTAGCTCCAATGGCGCCATTTGATCCTATGTCCGATCCAAACTCTCTCAGTCAGCGCTGGAAAACGTGGAAACGACGATTTGAAACATATCTTGTTGCTCTGAATGTGACTGAAAAGAAACAAAAGCGGGCTCTCTTGTTGTACCAAGCTGGCCAAGAGACTCAGGATATTTTTGATACCCTTGTTGACATCGGCGAAGACGACGACTATGATTCCGCTATCGCTGCCCTCGATACGTATTTTCACCTAAAAAACATGTCGATTTTGAAATTTTTAAGTTTCGTGAAGCCAAACAACAACCACATGAAACAATCGATCAGTTTTCAACTCGTCTTAGGAAGCTGGCGGCAACCTGTGACTTCGAAAATATCGACAAAGAAGTAAAATCGGCCATAATTCAAAACTGTTTATCGAAACGTCTACGACGCTACGCCCTGCTTGACTCGGAAGTTACGCTAGCCAAGATTCTCGCAAAAGGCAGAGCTTTTGAACTCAGTGAATCGCAGGCAACCGGCATTGAAAACGCATTTGAATCAAAACAAATTTCTGACGAAGTAGTTGAAGCTGTCCATCCTACAACGAAACATAACAACCATCGTGATAAACAACATACATCGTTTCACAGCCAAGACTTTTACACCTCATCAGAGTGTCGGAATTGTGGGGGGCCCTGGCCCCATAACAACAATATTTGTCCCGCGAAAGGAAAATCTTGTCTGAACTGTGGAAAATCAAACCATTTTGCGAAAGTCTGTCGAAGTGCTCGCAAGGCTCGCGTCGGTCAACAAGAGAATCGAAGGCCTTCAAAAAAATACCACAAAAACAAAGTTCACAAGATTTATGGCAAACCCTCCAGCAGTGAAAGCAGTAGCGAGGATGAATTTATTTTTACTCTGAAACCGACAGGTAGAGACAAAACAACTCCACAGGTTCAAATCTCAGTCAACACCACCCCTATCAACATGGTTATCGACACTGGTGCTTCCATCGACATCATCGATGAACTTGCTTTCAACACCTTGCAAAAACAGAGACCCATAGCCCTTCAACGTTCCAAAACACGTATTTTTGCATATGGAGCTACAAACCAGCTACCTGTTATGGGACAATTTCGTGCAACTCTAGAATGTTTGACTGGTGCAACAACCACGCAAGTTCATGTTATCAAAGGAAATTTTGGTTGTTTGCTAAGCTATCAAACGGCATCTGCTTTGGGTCTAATCATGCTGAATGTTAACAATGTGAAACCGGAACATGAACAACTGATGAAAGAGTATGCCCATCTGTTCAACGGAATTGGCACTCTTAAAAATTTTGAAGTTAAATTGCACATTGATGATACTGTCCCTCCAGTAGCACAAACCCCCCGTCGTATTCCTTTCCACATGCGGCAAAAGGTCTCAGATGCGCTCGACACGTTAGAAAATGATGGAATTATTGAAAAAGTATCAGATGCCACTCCTTGGGTCAGTCCATTAGTTGTTATCCCAAAGAAAGATGGTGAGATCAGGCTATGCATTGATATGCGCATGGCTAATCAGGCAATTCAACGCGAAAGACATCCGACCCCAACTGTGGATGATTTAATTCACAAATTAAACGGCGCCACCATATTTACAAAGCTTGATCTTCGCTCGGGATACCACCAGTTATCTCTCGCTGAGGAAAGTCGACACATACCACATAACACAAAGGACTCTACCGCTATGAAGTTGAATTTTGGCACCAATTCGGCAAGTGAAATCTTCCAACATGTAATTAGCGAACAAATCCGTGACATTCCGAATGCCATCAACATTAGTGATGACATAATTATCTTTGGCATAACCCAAGCTGAGCATGACAAAGCTCTTCATGAAATTTTTGAGCGGTTTTCACTCATTGGATTAACCTTCAACAAAGACAAATGTGAGTTCAGTCAATCGCAGCTCACATTTTTTGGTTTTGTCTTCTCAGGTGATGGCATTTCACCGGATCCAGCGAAGGTTTCAGCAATTCACAACTGCCCACCTCCAAATTCAATTAAAGCTGTTCGGAGTTTCCTTGGGATGGTGACATATTGTGCGAAATTTATCCCTAATTTCAGTGATCTCACAGAGCCTTTGCGAGAATTAACGAGAAAAAATGTGCCTTTTTGCTGGACATCTAGGCATGCTAAATCCTTCAACGCAGTAAAAGCTGCCCTCACACGTGCAACAGTTATGGCATATTTTGATCAAACCAAGGAAACAGAACTTATCACTGATGCATCACCTTTTGGTCTCTCAGCTATTCTGACACAGAAAGTCCCAGGATCAGACCAACAAAATGTTGTTGCATATATCAGTCGTTCGCTGTCGGATGTTGAGAGACGATACTGTCAAACAGAGCGAGAAGCTCTTGCAATTGTGTGGGCAATTGAACGTTTACATATCTATCTATACGGAGGACATTTTACTCTGATAACTGATTGCAAACCAGTCGAGTTGATTTTAAATAATCCACAATCAAGACCTCCAGCCAGAATTGAGAGATGGAATTTACGCTTACAAGATTATGACTTTAATGTAAGGTATACAAAGGGACTTGACAATCCATCAGATTTCCTATCTCGACATTTACCTGTTAACAACACCACTGATGACAGACAGTTCCAAACAATGGCTGACAATTATGTTTGTTTCCTTACCCAACATGCTGTGCCAAGAGCAATGACTCTGCCTGAAATACAACAAGCCACCATGGCTGATTCAACATTACAGATCCTAAGCAACCTCATCACAACAGGTAAATGGCATTTAATAGACTCTCTAGACGTACAATCCAATCCCAATGTAAAGGTTTTGGACTTGAAAGCATGTGAGAAAATTAAAACAGAACTTACACTAAACGAGCATGATGGAATTATATTACGAGGCTCGCGAATTGTGCTTCCAGAAAGCCTTAGACTAAAGGCTGTTCAAATTGCTCATGAAGGCCACCAAGGGCTAGTAAAAACTAAACAGTTGTTGCGAGAGAAGGTTTGGTATCCAGGTATAGACAAGCTTGCTAAGCACACAGTGGATACTTGTTTGTTATGTCAGGCAAATGGACCAAACAGTCACCAAGAACCACTGCGAATGACGACGCTGCCTCCCCAACCCTGGCATACAGTGAACATTGATTTTTGTGGACCATTTCTAGGTGGTTCATATCTGTTAGTGATTATTGATGCATATTCACGATTTCCAGAGGTGGAAATTGTAAGTTCAACATCTGCAAAATCAACAATATTGAAACTTGAACGAATTTTTGCCACACATGGTATTCCAAAGGTGTTAAAGAGTGATAACGGTCCACCATTCCAGAGCCATGAATTTAGTCTGTACTTGAAAGAACTCGGCATTAAACATAAACCAAGCTCACCATTATGGCCCCAAGGAAATGGACAAGCCGAGAACTTTATGAAACCACTTGTAAAGGCTGTGAAATCTGCCCATCATGAAAACAAAGACTGGAAACGTGAAATGTTTAAATTTTTGCTCAACTACAGAGCTACCCCACATTCCACCACTGGCAAGTCACCGTCCGAGTTGCTATACAACCGTAAGATTCAAACAAAATTACCTCAAGTGACAGTCGAAAATGATTCTTCACTTCATCAAGAGGTGAAGGAGAGAGATGAAAGGTTGAAAAAGAACCAAAAAGAATATGCTGATTCCAAAAGAAGAGTTAAGTGTGCTGACATCAAGAAAAGTGATTTAGTTTTGGTGCGGCAACCGAAAGCAAATAAAATGTCCACAAAATACGATCCAATACCATATGAAGTCACAAATCGCCGTGGGAACAGAATCACAGCAATTAGGAATGGGAAATATATAACTCGGAACATTTCGTTCTTTAAAAAGTATCACCCCAGACATGGCAGATCGTTGGAGTCAACAGAGATAATGGATGAAGAAAATTATTCCTCAGATGAAGATGTCCACGAAGAGCATGAACAGTATGATGGACTGAGACAGAATGATCGTCCGCGGCAGAACAATGGTCAGAGACAAGATGATGGTCCGAGATATCCGGCAAGAGAAAGACAGCGGGTGTACAGATATGGAAATAACATTTATGATTGACCTGGACTAAAACAGATAAGATACAGTTTAAACATTATATGCATATTTTGTTATAGTTAGTACTAGAGTTCATATTTAAATCAAGGGAGGGATGCAATGTTGACATTATTGACACTAGCACACACGTGACTAGAAAGTTAGTTAAGTATTTTAGAAGCACGAGGCTAGGGAACCGGGAAGTAATTGGATACGTACTATGCTGTTTGTACAAGTTGTTTGATATCTATTGTTACACTTAAAAGTGCTTGATATTGATACAAAACCACGAACATTACATTGATATCCTAAGATACTGATATCCTAAGATACTGATATCCTAAGATATTGATATCCTAAGAAAATTGATATCCTAAGATACTGATATCCTAAGATATTGATATCCTAAGATATTGATATCCTAAGATAATGATATCCTACGATACTGATATCCCAAGAATTGATATCTTAAGATATTGATATCCTAAGATACTGATATCCTAAGATACTGATATCCTAAGAAAATTATATCCTAAGATACTGATATCCTAAGATACTGATATCCTAAGATACTGATATCCTAAGATAATTGATATCCTAAGATATTGATATCCTAAGATACTGATATCCTAAGATACTGATATCCTAAGATATCTGATATCCTAAGATACTGATATCCTAAGATACTGATATCCTAAGATATTGATATCCTAAGATACTGATATCCTAAGATATTGATATCCTAAGATACTGATATTCTAAGATACTGATATTCTAAGATATTGATATCTTAAGATATTGATATCCTAAGATACTGATATCCTAAGAAAATGATATCCTAAGATATTGATATCCTAAGATACTGATCAGCTCCTTAGGCTCGGAGCCGAGCTTCTTAGGCTCGGAGCCGAGCTTCTTAGGCTCGGAGCCGAGCACCTTAGGCTCGGAGCCGAGCACCTTAGGCTCGGAGCCGAGCACCTTAGGCTCGGAGCCGAGCACCTTAGGCTCGGAGCCGAGCACCTTAGGCTCGGAGCCAAGCTTCTTAGGCTCGGAGCCGACCACCTTAGGCTCGGAGCCAAGCTTCTTAGGCTCGGAGCCGAGCACCTTAGGCTCGGAGCCAAGCTTCTTAGGCTCGGAGCCGAGCACCTTAGGCTCGGAGCCAAGCTTCTTAGGCTCGGAGCCGAGCACCTTAGGCTCGGAGCCGAGCACCTTAGGCTCGGAGCCAAGCTTCTTAGGCTCGGAGCCGAGCACCTTAGGCTCGGAGCCGAGCACCTTAGGCTCGGAGCCGAGCTTCTTAGGCTCGGAGCCGAGCACCTTAGGCTCGGAGCCGAGCTTCTTAGGCTCGGAGCCAGAGCTTCTTAGGCTCGGAGCCGAGCACCTTAGGCTCGGAGCCGGCTCCTTAGGCTCGCAGTCAGCTCCTTAGGCTGGAAGTGATGTTACTCTGAGTGTGTATCCACACCGGGCAGGCTTGAAAAATATGCCTGCAGCCACGGTGGGAATCGAACCTACGACCTCTAGAATACTAGCCCAATGCCCAGGCAATATTTTTTAAGCCTGCTCCGGGAGGATACACACTCAGAGTAACATCACTTCCAGCCTAAGGAGCTGACTGCGAGCCTAAGGAGCCGGCTCCGAGCCTAAGGAGCCAGCTCCGAGCCTAAGGTGCTCGGCTCCGAGCCTAAGGAGCTGACTGCGAGCCTAAGGAGCCGGCTCCGAGTCTAAGGAGCTTGGCTCCGAACCTAAGGTGCTCGGCTCCGAGCCTAAGGTGCTCGGCTCCGAGCCTAAGAAGCTCGGCTCCGAGCCTAAGGTGCTCGGCTCCGAGCCTAAGAAGCTCGGCTCCGAGCCTAAGAAGCTCGGCTCCGAGCCTAAGGAGCTGATCAGTATCTTAGGATATCAATATCTTAGGATATCATTTTCTTAGGATATCAGTATCTTAAGATATCAGTATCTTAGGATATCAATATCTTAAGATATCAATATCTTGGGATATCAGTATCTTAGGATATCATTATCTTAGGCTCCGAGCCTAAGAAGCTCGGCTCCGAGCCTAAGGAGCTGATCAGTATCTTAGGATATCAATATCTTAGGATATCATTTTCTTAGGATATCAGTATCTTAAGATATCAGATCAGTATCTTAGGATATCAATATCTTAGGATATCATTTTCTTAGGATATCAGTATCTTAAGATATCAGTATCTTAGGATATCAATATCTTAAGATATCAATATCTTAAGATATCAGTATCTTAGGATATCAATATCTTAAGATATCAATATCTTGGGATATCAGTATCTTAGGATATCATTATCTTAGAATATCATTATCTTAGAATATCAGTATCTTAGGATATCAATATCTTAGGATATCAGTATCTTAGGATATCAATATCTTAGGATATCAATATCTTAGGATATCAGTATCTTAGGATATCAATATCTTAGGATATCATTATCTTAGGATATCAGTATCTTAGGATATCAATATCTTAGGATATCAGTATCTTAGGATATCAGTATCTTAGGATATCAGTATCTTAGGATATCAGTATCTTAGGATATCAGTATCTTAGGATATCAGTATCTTAGGATATCAGTATCTTAGGATATCAGTATCTTAGGATATCATTTTCTTAGCTAGGATATCATTTTCTTACCCGGGATATCAGTATCTTAGGATGTCAATATCTTAGGATATCAATATCTTAGGATATCAGTATCTTAGGATATCAGTATCTTAGGATATCAATATCTTAGGATATCAATATCTTAGGATATCAGTATCTTAGGATATCATTATCTTAGGATATCATTATCTTAGAATATCAGTATCTTAGGATATCATTATCTTAGAATATCATTATCTTAGGATATCAATATCCTAGGATATCAATATCTTAGGATATCATTTTCTTAGCTAGGATATCATTTTCTTACCCGGGATATCAGTATCTTAGGATATCAATATCTTAAGATATCAATATCTTGGGATATCAGTATCGTAGGATATAATTTTCTTAGGATATCAGTATCTTATGATATCAATATCTTAGGATATCAATATCTTAGGATATCAGTATCTTAGGATATCATTATCTTAGAATATCATTATCTTAGGATATCAATATCTTAGGATATCATTATCTTAGAATATCATTATCTTAGGATATCAATATCCTAGGATATCAGTGTCTTAGGATATCAGTGTCTTAGGATATCAATATCTTAGGATATCATCCAGTATCTTAGGATATCATTTTTCTTAAGATATCAATATCTTAGGATATAATCCCTATCTATCCATTGGGATACATTTAGTTATGCAAATTTTTTGTTCGCCTAATCCCTTAATTACCTACACGCCACCTTATCACTTGGCAACACATAACAACGCAGCAAAGTTTAAAACATGTTTCTTAATACAAATAATAGACTATGCAGGTGAAAGGACACTGTATTTATAGTGATGTTACTGTATTGTGATGCTAATTGATTACGTTTGGCCCAGACCTGCGCGCGTTAATTGGTCGCACTACCTGTCACAGTTGGCCCAAGTTGGCCCAGGCCTGCACGCGTTAATTGGTCGCGCTACCTGGTGTCATAGATTTTGGAAGCTCATTATAAAATCCGCCAGATTTTTAGCCGAACAAAGTGACGTCATAGATTTTGGAAGCTCATTATAAAATCCGCCAGATTGTTAGCCGAACAATGTGACGTCATAGATTTTGGAAGCTCATTATAAATTCCGCCAGAGTGGGGGGTATTACTACTAACATTGACAACTGACTATGCTTTGCCTTGGCCTATTGAAACTTTCCCTTTTCGGATCATTTACTCTAAATTGAACGGTATTCGTTCTCCCTATTTTTCGATATGACTACTTCTCCCGACGAACATTTAGCTCATTTCTCCCCCTTTTTTTTCCGACCGACACATTGTAGCTATGGTAGCGTTTATGGTATGAATTATTTTGTCGTTTGTGAGAAGAGAATCGTGAGAGCGTCCAGTTTTGTACAAATGTGTAATATATGTTAATCATTGTGTAGTATGTGTTACCTTATTATAGGAAATTAACGATGCACTTTATTAACGCGGATTTTAAAAATTCGCGTTAATTTAATTAATGTTAATTTATGTCATCGTTAATTTTAAGTATGTAATTATTATTTATCGTTAGTTAAAAAGACGTTGATTTGTTTTATATAACATAACTCTTCTAATATCAAAATACAGCCAGCATATTATCGTAAACTAAAAAGATCACTGCTCCTCTCAACTCAGTTCACTATCTGATTCGCGTTAAATTTAATTAATTTGTCGTACATGGAGATCAGATTCGCGTTAATATAATCATATTTTAAAAGACCTAGAAGCAAACCGCGTTAATTTGATGTCGCGCTATTTATGTCGCGTTAATAAAGTGCATCGTTAGTTTCCTATAATAAGCTTAAACAACGGCATAATTCATGTTTGACGGCAATAATGTCTATTTATAAATGTCGAGCGGAATACTGGATCCAAATGTACTGATTTTCGCGCAAAAGTCGCCGGTGTTTCCCAGAGCCTCAGCAAGCCTCCACAGAGGATTGCGGGCTCTGGTTTCGAGATTGGTAGTCATGTAGTTTTTTTCCCTAAAAATATAGCAGCAAAACAAACTAGCTTTAGCGTTTAAAAATTACTTTCAAAGGATCATTTAAGTTTTTAAACAAAAGTTCCCTATGTCGAAAAGTGTTACAAACAATAAAACTTAACTTTAAACTAAAATATATTTTGTAAAATCCACAAAAAATGGCGTCTTCGTGAGGACGTCTCGCGTCCTCTTTGACGTCGCGTCGTGTTACCTAAAACTGTCTATTATCACGCCATAGACGGACGCGACTCGTTTTCTATATTTCCTAAATATTGGAAACAAATTGGAATGTTGGACATATCAAATGAAGATTTGAACGATATAGTGATTTTCATTTCTGCCATATAAAACCTTGAAGCCGTCTCAAAGATGACGTAATTTCAATAATACCACAAAACATAATCAGGGCGCATTTTTGAGAGAAGCTCTATATCTAACATGACAATGATCTTGTCTGCTCGCGGCCCCCCACTCGAAAATTTGTCCCACTTAATTAAATTCCATGCGAATGTGTAAGTTACGTAACATTACTCCTTTAAAATTAAAATTAAAAATTTGAAACAGGAAGTTATTTCATTCATTTAGGCTCGTCTTTTGTGAAAGATGAAAATGCCTTCCTTTTTACACTTGCCAACCCAACTGGAGCTCGTCCAACAAAACTTCCTCAAAGTGATGGCAGTGGTGGGATTTGGTGCAACCCGTCCTACGGTCCTGGATTTGGTAACGCCAATGGTAACTGTATAAATTTCATGAGTAACGGCTCTAACAGCTGTGCTATCAACAACAGCCATGTTAGTTTTTCTCTTCCTGAAGGTCAGTTATTTACTAATTTCATTTACGGAACTACGAGTTTTAGCATGAACTATTTGGAAGTCTTTGGCTTAAAAGAATGTTGAATTAGAGATTCAATTTTGAAAATAAAGATGATTAAAAAGAACTACCTGCTAAAGTTCATCAGCATTGGCTTATCCAGAACGTTTGTGTGTATTTTTGTGAATAAGATAACTATTTTTTATACCATTGGCTTTTAAAGATAAAACTACATTATAAGCCTGTAAGTATGGTTAGTAAACGCTTCTTGTATCGCTGAAAATATAAACTTTTTAATGTATTTTTTGTTACACTCTTGAAATATTTTCGTGTGTATGAATGAAATATTAGATTTGTTTCGTTGATTTGTAGTTTCTAGTTAATAGATAGTGTTATATTTTCTATAAATTCTTATTCTATTTTGAAAGTATACATATACAAAAGTACTAAAAAATAGAAGCATGCAGCAACCTCTCGGCGTCGCCTTTTTTAACAGATGAAGTATAAAAACTTCATGCACATAAAGTATTAAGACCATTATAAACAAACATAAAAACACAACTGATGCGCTAGCTTAATTAATGAACGATTGTAACATTCCCTGCAATTCCATGTATACCAGCTTCACAGCTTGAATTAAAACACATTATATATTGTGAATTATCGAGTTAAGAATTGCTTGAAATTTTCACAGATACGAATAAAATCGACAACACAAAGCAAGTACGGAATGGAATTTTACTACTCAAATATTTACACTTACCCAAACCGGCACAACAACGACTAAATTATTAAAAACATCAGCATCAAAACAATTATTACAAACTTTGTTTCACGGTTAGAGTCTACGATGAGTATGAAACATAGTCACGCGAACAGGTGGAAAAATTGATTGAGCATGCGCGAAAATTGCTCGGGTTTTCAGCGGGAGAAAAAGATACGCGTGCTTCCACTTGGTTGATCTAAAAACCATAAACAACATGAACGTAGCCTTCGAAATACAATTTTGCAGCTGCTGTTTAGGCTCACAAATCACTATAAAAATTGGATTTACTGACAAAAATGTTGCAGTAATACTTTGATTTCCTCTATTGCCACATATTTTGCAATGTAAACTGTTAATATCGATTATTTCAGTTCAAAACAAAATAGAGCAAAAAATTTCCTTTTAAAATGTCGTCTTATAGCTTCAATAAAATGTGAAATTTAAACCAAAAAAAAGTAATACCGACTTAATAAGGCTTTGAAATTTCATGCAAAAAAGTGATATTTCGTTGGCGCAACCTGTAACATGACAAAATTTGTGTTTATAGAATTTTGAACGAGCGAAAATTGTGTTTAAAAATAATACAAAGTTTACGCTTCGAAATGAGGGTCATAGAAAATCTGATTGATATGTTTATCTGTTTTTTTAAATACTTTGAAAACCTAAAAATAATATTTTAAAACTAGTATAGCAAAATACATGGCAAACTGTTTATTTTGATGCTCATTTTCTGAGTCGCCTTTTTCGTATAAATCACACTTGCACATGAAATTTGCCAAAATTCAGTACTAGCTCTCTTCATTTTATAGGCGAGTTTACATTCTATTAGCAAAAATTAGAAAGAAAACCACATCTTCTGACCTGATTACATTTTATTGGCACAACCTGCATGAGAAAATTAAGCTGGAAAACAAGCAATTTTAGCAAAATATCTCACATGCTGAAATTTGACGATGTGCGTTGGCGGACAGTATCACTCAAAAACCAAATATTTATGCTTTGTCCTGGACAACAAATGCATGTACTGCAAATTTCAAGTATTATTCCATTAATATTCAGTTCCTGCTCGAGGTTATTTGCCATCAAAAAACACACATTTGGGAAGAAACGTCATTTTCGGCCATGTTTCAGCGAATTCTTGACTGCTAATTTCCCGATTGCGGTCAAGTAATTGTGGTCTTGATTAACGTTTATTAAAGTTTACGTCTGCTAACTTTCTTTTACTTTTACTCTGCTGCAGTACGAGAAACAGAGTAGCGAAATCCGTGTTTTTGTTGTTTTTACAATTTTTGCTGGCAAAAAGAAAGCGTCCGCGATAAATTTGGTCACCGACGACAATTTTCTCACCTGTTGCTCCGGCGGCGATTTCATCTGCTCATTAGTAATAATAATAATAATAATATTTATTATTTTTTATCAGTGAAAATGAAGCAATCTGATTGGCTGAGAGCCTTTCAGAGCGGGCCGGTTTTTTGCATCCGGCCCGCTCTGAAACGCAACTGCCCGCTGTGAAATGCAACTGCCCGCTCTGGCTTTCGCGACAAAAACTGAGGAGTGAAACAATTTTTTAAAAGAAAAAATCTGCCAAAAACGTTTGAAAAACATAGCCTAACGATAGTCAGAATACAAAAATGAATTGCATCAAGCCCTAAAGACTTCATACTAAGCACGATGTTCACCAGAATTGACAATATTTTGATAGAAATGCGACTGAAAGTCGGAAAATTATTCGACATGTATAAAAGTTACGTCGAGAAAACTACATATTTTTTAAATGCTCATGTATTCGGCCACTTAAAAGCGAAAAAATTACAGCTTAAACAGTTATTGTAAAATAAATGTTTTCCCATTTAAAAAAAGTTTTATTTGCAGCAGTGAAAACAAGTCACGAATATATTCTCTACCCATTTGTGTCATACATTCTTCACTGATATAAATATTGTTGTGTCATACATTCTTCACTGATATAAATATTGTATTAAAACAAAGTAAAAGTTTGTGTTTAAATTAAAAACATTTTTTTCAAGCATATTATCGTGAAACGACAAGAAAAAAATACAAAAATATAAAAACAACATACCCTTTTCATTGACCTTTTAGTAGAAAAACGTTGATTAAATGAAAACAGATTCATTTTTATATTGACCTTTTAGTAGAAAAACGTTGATTAAATGAAAACAGATTCAGTAGAAAAACGTTGATTAAATGAAAACAGATTCAGAGTTTTTGATCTGATCTGAACATGAACTTGTGGTTGTCAGGAGCAACTGATTTTGTCAAAGCCAAAGCCAAAACGCCAGGCATAAAAGTTTTTATTCCAAAGCTTCTCTTCTATACCATATTCATGAAAAAAGCATGTACATTTTTACTGAAACTATACGTCTTTTTGTGTGTTTCTTGCCAGTTTTCTCGAGTTTTCGTATCGTGTTTTATATCATTCAACTTTTCAAATTTTAATTTTTGTCAGCCTCGCTTTGAAAATACACAACTGCACTGATCTCAAATTAGTTCACAAGCAACACTGGAATTTTAATCAATTTAATTTTTATATCTGATAAAAAATAAACACGTTATTTACCGGCAGCGTCGGTCCGGATGAGAAAAACTGTGCCCTCGGTCTTGAAAACGTCCCTCGCCCTTCGGGCTCGGGCCGTTAGTCAAGACTTCGGGCACAGTTTTTCTCATCCGGACCTCGCAGCCGGTAAATAACATATATATATTTATATTGCGCAAATTAACATGTTATAGTATATGATCAAATGCGCATCACAAAACATAATTACACTAAAATTATTCTATGCTGAATGGTTACTAACTAAAAATATAAAGAAGATTATATAGATTATATGTTACATGAAGTATTTACATTAAAGGCTTCTTCAAAATAATAAGTCTTAACATTAGTACAGTAGTTGAATTGGTGACACACTGCGACGAATTAAAATCGTCAACGTGGAAGCTACTAACAATCAACAGACCGAATATACAATAAAACATAAAATATTTAATTACTCTGTATTTTGTAAAGACAACCCTACCTAATCTAAACATCTTCAGCTAACGTAAAATCAGACTGAGCTCATACCATCCGCTTCGTCTTTCTGTCGTCGGCTAGCCCCTCGATCGTAGTTAACATTGTTCAACTTGCCCCAATTGTCGGCCCAATACAATTCGCATGCCCAATGCACTTCCCAACGCTTAACCCAAATTTTCGCGAGCACACATCCCGCTTGTTAGAACAACAGTGATTCCTAATCGCTCCACCATACGCGATTCTTTATCGGCAATCGCCCTGAAGGCAAACCAGCCCCGGCTTGTTGTACACTTCAACTCCAGACAGACTCTTCAACGTCTTTTCAGTTCTATTGGTTTCCCCCTTCCCTTGATGCACTGATCATCAACAAATTCACCTGCACGCCACGGTTTAAGTTTTTTTTATTCTTGTAGTTTTTTTATTTCCTTCGACTACCGGCTACTAATGTAGCATATCCATGATTAGCGAATCAAGTCTGCTATTTATACTCTTAAATAAATCGTTAAATTTATTATAAGTAAACGCATGGTTTGAGGGAAATTAGTGATTAAATGACCCCGCAAACCGAGGAAGGTTTAGTAAAATTCCCCAGGGCGTAGCGTTTACTTTGTAATTACATGGTAGCCGAGGGAATCACGCGTGGTGTGTTGGTCTGCTTTGAATGCTGTTTGGTTGTCTTATGATTGTTGGATGAACACTTTTCATATATACGCACGCTCAGAAACACATCTCCGTGTTCATTCTTTTTAGGCATGCGCATAAACCGAATTTTCTCCCACAATTGAAATGTTCAAGATTGCGGAATAAAAGCTGGCAAAGTGATTGTTCGAATGTGTACGGGACGGTGTCGTCAGATACTGTCCATAGTTGTGCCGATGACTTACGATGAGGTACGCTTTTGTCTTCTGAATTTCCCTCATCAAGCATGCAGTGGAAAATTAGAAGACAAAGAAATATTTTGTTTTCAACTTTGTTTTGCATGGGTAATGCATGCATATGCATGGTAATGAGGGAAATACGGGATTTACATTCCCACTCAGAACAATGAAAATCGAGACTACCATGTAATTACATACTGTAATCATTAAATAAACCAAAATTTACATTGAATTTACATACTATTATTCCCTCACACACACGTGAGGGATCGATCTCTTTTTTACTCGCACCAGCTTTTTCAGTATTCTTTTGGCAGTTTGTACAGCTCTCTCAGCTCCACCATTTGACTGAGCATACTCTGGCGAGCTAGTAATATGCTGAAATCCCCATTCCTTAGCAAATTGTTTAAATTCATGACTAATATCAAACAAATTGCGTGTATTACTGTATTGAGGTCCATTATCACTTGTTCTGGTACCCCATACCTTGCAAATACTATTTCAGGTTATTAGGAAGGAAGGCATGTCGCACGCCGCTGACGAAGCAATTCATTCAGTTTCACGATACTTAGAATAGAAATCAGCTGCCAATAAATAGATCTTTCCCGCATGTTCAAAAACGTCTGTACCCACAACTTGCCAAGGTGAACCTGAAATGTCATGTGGATTCAGTGTTTTTCTCTGTTGATTATTTCAATAGGCATTACAAATTTGATAGGAACTAACCTTATCCTTGATTCGTATCATTGACGGCCAAAATAAGTAATCTCGATCTAGCAAAACAGACACCTTTGGATTCTTCGAGAATAGCACCGTGTATTTCATCCTATATTTCACTTCGCATTCCTCCTGGAACAACCAATCTATCAGTCTTGAACAATAGTCCATCTTCCAAACTTATTCTTCTCTGTAACTCTAATACTCTCGTGCCAGTTCACCAACCTGGTCTTTAAGTCCAGACCAGCCTTTCCCCACATACTCGATTTACCAGTCTAGAGGTTTCATCAACACTGGTTGCATCTCGGAACTTTGACATGGTACTTTCTTCCATTCCTAAACCATCAATTAGACCGACTCCAATTTCATCACCAAATTAAGTCATCAGTCGATTCGAGAGTGCTGATGGCGCTCGCCATGACAATCAGAAATCACTTGTTGCTTCCCTGGAACATATCTTACATCCAGGTCGTATAATGTAAGTTTTGACAACATTTGTTGTAATCTTGGCGCCGCCTCGTAAGTGGTTTCCTAGAATAGTTTGCAATGAGTTATGCTCTGTTACTACAACTACTATCCGTTTGTACATATAGGTTTGAAACACTTTCATCCCCCACATAATCGCCAACAATTCTCTCTCAATATTTGCGCATATCTCTGTTCGCAACTAATGAATGTTCTCGGACCGTATGCCACAGGTTTACCCTTTTGTAGTATTACACCACCAAGCACCAGTGGGTGCTTGCATCAACATTTAACACGTTTCTTTACTGTTATCAAAATAATCTAGTGCTGGAGTATTTGTAATAAAGGCTTTGGTCTGATCAAAAACTTCTTTGCTGACATAGTCGTGTTGATCTGATGCATGGCTCCCTTGGTTAAGGACTAACCATTCTATATCAAGGAAACCAAACATGCTCTCCAAATCTTCACTCGCAAATTCATCTTCACCGTGGATGTCAAATCCGTGTACACTGTTATTCCGCATCATGATGGTTTAAGGGCCCTCAAATTCTTTCTAGCTACTGCTCACCCTCAACAATTTTTGCTTTAGTGGTGAGCATTATCAACAGATAAGTGGCGTAACTATGGGAACCAAAATGGGTCCCAACTATGCTAATTTGTTTGTTGCCTTTGTGAAAAAACAGATCTTCAACAATACACGTATCCCATCCCCGATTAACTTTATTAATAATTTCCATCTAGAACTCCAGTTCACACGAGAGATCAATGACACCCGTGTATCATTCTTAGATATCTTTGTGTCAATTAATGGTAATCAACTAGTTACTTCTGTGTTCTACAAGCCCACTGACCCCAATAGCTATATTCTATTTTCCTCTTCCCACCACAACCACACCAAAAGGTCGATTCCCTTCTCTCAGTTCCTTCGCCTTCGCCGCATTTGCAGTGAAAAGGAGGACCTCCAAGTCAAAAGTCAGGAAATGAGACACTTTTTGTCCAACGTGGCTATCCTACCTCTCTTATTAGACGCTGTGTTTTTGGAAGCCTCCCACATTCTCCGATCCGTGACTCTTACAGACCTAGGCCTGTGTCCAATCTCACAAGTAACAACAAAATCCCCCGAGTATTAATTTATCATCTTTTCAATTTTAAAGCCAAAGATGTCATTAGGATGTCATTAGGAAGAATTTCCAAATTTTGAAAAATAACCGGAAACATCTTTCATCTTCTCCAGTAACCCCTTAGTTTCTTTTCGACACAGCAAAAATATCCGTGAAGCCCTGGTTCATAGCTCCCTGTCACAGGATTCGTCGTCACATAATGGCACGTTTCCTTGCCGGGTTGCCAAATGCAAAACCTGTGATGGTATAGACTCTGCTACCATCATTTCGGCACCAATATCTCAATACCATGAAATCTGCTGTGTTGGTGTAATGTACTCAGACCAACACAGCAGATTTCATAAATATTAGATTACATTGATATCGAAGGAACTAGACTCAGTTCCGAAATATCGCTTACTCGAACCGTCCTGACCGCGTAGCTCAGTTGGAAGAGCATTGGGCTAGTATTCCAAAGGTCGTAGGTTCGAATCCCGCCGTGGCCAGGCATATTTTTCAAGCCTGCCCGGTGTGGATATACACTCAGAGTAACATCGCACAAACATCTCAATACCATGTCAAACACGAATTCACGTGCGCCTCCTCCCATCTCGCCTGGTGTATCTCATGCAGTAGATGTGGTATTCTTTATATTGGAGAAACTGGAAGGTCTTTGAGGACAAGGTTTGGTGAGCATTGGCACGAAGTCATTGGCGATGATGCTGATCAGCCTGTTGGCAGACATTTTTATACTGGCAATTCCAATGTTTCAGATTTGGAAATTCGCGCTCTCTATCCCATTTCTGGTTGCAACAATAGCCGAAAAAGACATGACCCATTACATTCCTGTTGAATCAATCGATATGCAAATATAAGTGTAAACATGTCATTTTTTGCCACAATTAAGAAATTGGCACTGTCCACCCCTATGGCATTAATCAACCTTTTTCCTATGTTTAACTCCATCTGTCTTTACCTGTTTAAAGAAGACATTGGCAGCACTTTTAATTATTACCTAATTGCATGCGTGTTACATATATTTTGTTGTATTTGCTGTAGGTTTCTGTATATTTGCATTAATATATTCTGTAATGTGATGTGGTGTGATTGAGGACTGGACAAGATTTCAAGTCCGCCCAAATTGATCAACTGGGTCAAAATTAGAGGCTTGAAATCTGATAGTACGAATTAGAGGATTTGATATTTCATACGAATATATCACTACTTAAAGTGAGGTGAATTAATTTTGATCCATCCAAGGACTGAATTAATTTTTATCCAGTGTTAAAATTGGATCAGTATACTTCTCCAGGTGTCCAGTATTATCGTGTGTGCAAAATAAAGCAATATGATAGGCCAATTTACTCGTGCATTATTAATGAGTTTACGATTTACATTTCTTGTTTATAATTTGTTTTGACTATTAAGTCCATCTGATTGATTGATTTTTTGTCACGTGATCGCTTTTATATTCTTAGTATAATAGCTCATGTAATATTCCCGCCCCTGCTAGTAACTCCAGACGAAGGGCCTTTGCTCGAAACGTCGAAACTCTTCTTATATTTTTCAAGTAGTTCCATCCCTACCAACGAAAGTTTGTTCATATTATTGGCGCTACCTACAGACAGACAGTCAAAAAAACAAAAATAGTACACAGCCAAAAACAGGCACAGACAGAAAAAAAAAGAGGAACAAATACAGAAGTCAAATTCTGGAATGAGCTTGTTGAAGGAAGGCCGTTTTAACGTTTCAGGTTTCAAGAAGTCTGCAGAGAAAGAGGAAAATGTTAGCAAAAAATATGGTTCAAAGATCCTAAGAAAAATTAAGGCAGTTTGAAATTTGGGTCAAACAGCCGTGTTACTGCTGATATCACTCAGCTTATATATAACAGACTTTCATAGCTATGTTACTAAATGACCTTTAAATGTATATTTTGTACGTTTTGTGACCAGTTATGGTATAAACACAGTGTTGGTTCAGGTGAACGATTAGGGTTGGTTAACTCAGATATTGCTAATTATTACATAATACAGGTACCATTAAAGTTCAATTGAAACGGCTATTTTATTGTAAAGATTTTGCATTTTCTTTGAACATAAACCTCACAAAGTAATTTGATGCAGCAGCTTTGTAAGTCAATACTACTTCTTTATACCAAGAGCAGGAAATAACTCTTGATGGAAACTGGATGACAACTATTGTACCAGAAACAGTTTCTGATGATCATGGGAATAAGAATACAAATATCTCAGATGATAATGCACATACTCCAGAAGACGAATGGACTGAAGATTAAACTAATATTAAGCCGACAGCATGTTATCTCCTCCAAAATAAAATTTGTCGGTTGTAGTGAAAGACAAAAGATATATAATTTTAAATTTAAACTAATTCAAAGTGACCCAGTAACAAGTGCAAGACTACCACCGGGATGAACACCAACAACGAGGCTTGCTTCACATACACATGATGTCGCTCCATTCACTGACCAAATAAGACCTTGCAGTAAACCAGAAAATAACTGTACCTCCTATATATTCTGTTGCTTGAAGTCGTTTGGGACTTGGGAGGATAAAACATCTGTTGATCAAACAGTTGTAAAAGAAATGGAATTGTTAGGAACGGGACAAAGCTTAGGTACATGTTGGATTACTCTGATTTGAAAATATGTTACCTCATTGCTCTATATTGGCACAAGCACATTGAAGATTTTCGTAAAGACATTAATTACTTCTGTACCGACATTTTAAAATTGACTGGTTTATTCCTTCACACCATGATGAAACTTTCATGCTCATGCGCGTCATACACGAGTATCTAAACGGCATGACAAACATCCCATTAAAGCCCTTATGACACACGATAACGTTTTAGTTATTTGCAAAATATTTAATGCTCAGGGACCGTTCAGTAAGAAATAACAAAGGTCCTAAGACCGATCCCTGTGGATCACCTGTTAGCATTTGATCTTTGTTGGCTCTGGTATATCTAACAAAGATCAAATGCTAACAGGTGTTCCACAGGGATCGGTCTTAGGACCTTTGTTATTTCTTATTTATGTGAACCATATATATAAATCATCTAACAAATTAACATTTTATCTCTTTGCTGACGATAATAATTTGATTACTCTACGCGGATAAAATCTTAGGTCATTAGAAAATATTGTCAACATTTAACTTTCTAAAATTTGCAAATGGTTGACAGCAAATAAATTGTTTTTAAATATTAAAAAATCAAGTTATATTATTTTTCACCCCTACCAGAAAAAACCTAATTACCAAGTAGATTTAAAAATGCTTGATACGAGTACCAATACATATGCTTTTTTAGAACAAAAAGGTTGTGTCAGATACTTGGGTATACTTATTGATAGTAATTTATCATGGAAGGATCATATTAATCACATCGCGGCAAAAATCGGCAAGTTGACTGGTGTTATTGCTAAACTGTGACAATTTGTACAAACACATACTTTATTAAATATTTACCGATCACTTATACTACCCCACATGTCGTATGGCATTGTAGTATGGGGTCATGCTGCTCAAACCCATCTTGATAAATTGCTAAAACTATAAAAACGAGCATTACGTCTGATTTACTTCGGACAATATTTTTCTCATACAATACCTTTCTTCTGCTCGTCAAATAAATTACCTATCAATATGCTTTGTTTTAAAGCGACATCAATTTTGATGCATGATGTCTCAAATAATATTACACCGCCAAATATCTCCAATCAATTTATTTATTTTAACATCATTCATAAACATAACACCAATTCTTCTTTAAAAGACAATTATTTTATTAAACTTACTAAATTACAAAAACAAAGGAACTGATTCCTAGGTGTGGGCACTAGGATATGGAATACTCTGCCTACTGAATTACGTGACTAATCATAGAAAGATTTCGGTAAAATCTTACATCGGAAATTGCTTTAAAATCGAAGGAAGATGATTTTATCAACCAAACAGATCTATTAAAGGAAATAGATAAATGCCTAGAGTAAGGAAATTTGTGTGTACTATATGTTGTATTTGCATTTTAATTCTAAACGTTTTTGTTAAGACTTATAAGTGCATGCATACATAATATTGTGTGTGATCTTTGTGGTGTTATGTTAATCTCGTTCTGCACTTTTTTGATGTGCATGTTTCTGCCATTCGTCTGTTTATCCTACCTAATATGTCTGTTCTACGTATTTTAGTCCGAATGTGATGTCAATTTCTGTTAACTTTGTAATATTATGGTAGAACAAGATTTCTCTATAATAAGCCTGAGGCTGTTAGAAAAATTGTCATTTTTATTAATAAAATATTGTTTAAATGAATCCGGTCTTTTGTTAAAAGGAAGACTGGTTAATAAAATTGCATGGTCCTATTGAGTGACATGATCGCGTATTGTCATCGATCCGTGTCGTTGAACAATGAAAAATTTGTCGTGAGATTATTGAAGATAAATTGGTCTACTGAGTGGGAACTTTTCGGATTTGAACTCAGCGTGTTTGAATGTGTTAGCTGCCGTCAAAATATTTCAGATTTAAGACATGCTTAATGAAAGTGAACGATATCGGATAACAACACACGAACTAATATCCGTTACGTCAATACTCTAACTCAGCACATTGAAGATTTTCGTAAAGACATTAATTATTCCTGTACCGTCATTTTAAAATATACTGGTATACTCCTTCACACACTGATGAAACTTCCTTCTTCGCCCGCCTTATACACGACCACCAAAATGACAAGACAAACATTCCCGTTAGCCCTTTGCGACCCGGTCAAGTTTATATTTGCAAAATATTTATTGCTAACTCAAGTCTCTTCTGATTTACAAGGAACGCAACGAAATTCAACACTTTTCCCAACATAACAAAAATTGTAAAGGTTTAGAAACAACCGAGATGTCTTCAACACCATTGGCACGTATCCATGGAGGAAGAGAAACCAAGTTTCAGCACAGTAATGAATACCTATATACCATTGTTTTCAGCTGCAAATATTGATGAATACATATTACTTACAATATTATCGTCGCATTAGTTACTTCTTATCAGGGCCGGAACTACTGCGGGGGGAGGGAGTATTTTTAACACCCCCTCTCTCCATTATAGAAAAAAAACAAATATTTGGAATAGCAATACCAGTATCGAGGAAACTATGATACATGTAGGTCGAGTAGTTGTTTTTTTGTGAAATGAATAACGGAGCAGACTTGCATTGTACTAGTCACGACCATCAAATCCTTCCATATACTTTCGAAGCATTTTAATTATCCTTGCTTCTGTTTGTTTGTTGTGAACATTCTTATGGTGGGCCCAGTACTCTCACGACACTGTAATGAATGGTTTACTGTTTGCACAGGACTTGACAGGGCCGTTCAATTCATCCATGTGCTTCAAAAGCACTTTTATTATTCTTGCTTGTCTAAATCCGTTTGTCGTAAACATTCTTCATCTGTTGTTGAACAAACATCAATCCAGTGCGTGCCATTACTAAGTGTAGGTTGTAAAGTTTTGGTTTTGTGGTCAAACTTGATTGTCACAGGAAGATAATCTGCACCTATCACACCGTTTCTACATGAAATGAGAAAATGTTCACCTGGCAATCGATCTATGCAACAAGATGGTATATTTGCATTCCATTTGTACTTAGATTTTTTCACTTGCTGAATATTATGAAAATTAGCCTTGCTGCTCGACGGCCGAATTTTCGATAAGAATAAGAAATACTTGTATGATTGACTGTTCGTCAGTATTTTTGTAAAAACCAAAGTAAATAACGTTCTAAGATTATTTACGGTATACATTTTACTGTTTGAATGTATAGTGCACTAAGATAACGTAAAATCGACGCTGAGTGAAAATGTCTCAGAATGGAAATCCGTAAGACGACTCGTAGTTTTTAATTGTAACAAACCAAATGATAAATTTCATGTGGTCTTGTATCTCATAGGACGAGGACTACGAAATAAAAGTTATGAAATTCCTACTGGAACTTTTTTGCTCAAATATTTGAACAGAAAACAATATTTTATCCATGACTGGTGAATAAAAAAATTCGGCAGTTATGGAGAAACATTTTAAAGCTGTTTCGTTTCTTCCTTTTTCAGCGGTTTTCTTTGAACCTTGATATAAATTTAAATCCTAATTGACTGACACTAACACTTCAGCTCGGAAACTGTAGACTGCCAATATGCTTCACGACTTCCTGTAATGGTCCGAAGATATAGTTACTATTTCCCTTATTCCCACTAAGGGATAGTGGGGTGCTTGAGGGTGGATGGTTATGAGGGGGGTTACAAAGTTTTAAAAGTTGCCGAAGGAGGACTTATGTTGATTCTTTACTTGAAGAAGGAAGGGTTAGCATAAAAATAGTCTCATATAAAGCAGTTTTGATAAATATTAATTAAAAACAACACAATTATAATACACAAACAAAATAATTTATACATACAAAGAAACTTAACAAATCGAAATAGTTAATACACTGTAGACAACCAGTACATTGTGTTACCACCTGCTAAGCTGTAAAATCAACAACTTTAGTCTCGGCCATTTTATTAAATGTACAAAAATTTAGTGGACCGAAATAATATCGTTGGCCTTATTATTATTAAGAACAAGGCCAACACAAGACTTTTTGTTTCAAGTTGAAATTGCAATGTTAAAACTCAACGTTTATTTTGTTTTTAATTTATGTACACTTATAACTAAAACTTTCGTGCAATGCTTGTGGTTTTCTTTCCAGTAACAAACCAATAACTTATTGGGTTGTTACGGCTGATAATTACAATACTATATTGTTGATAACGTGCGGAACGGGTGCATGGCAATACGATAATTTTTATTTCATTATGTTTTTTGTACAACACACCAAAAATGGTTGAAAGATTATATTATTGCTTTTAACTATAGAACAATGAATTTCCGAAATATGAACTGTTGGTATGTTGTTCTTTTCTTTTGTGAGCTTTGAATTAATGTAAAATTTAATCTGAATCGCTCCGTAAATCTTTTTAAATATTCATTTTAATAACTAAACTGCTTTTGCCGATAAAGTACAGTTTTACTTGGCATAAAAAAAAATAAGCAGGGCCGAATTAAAAATTTGCCCCGGGCCCCCGAATCTCTCTGTGCGGTCATGAAAATAAGTTCAAATTGATTGAATAATTTCAAACATGTCTTCAAATTCATTTGCTCTCGATCCATTACATTTTAACTTTTCAAAATTAAACAGGATAAACCTACACCTCCATTGAAAAGGAAAAGGAAAGCTGCGCATGTTTAACGCAAGAAAATACCACTTGTAGCGAGCTATAGTTGCGTGTTGACCCTTGTGATGAATAAAAAGAGGCTTGGGTGTTCGTTACGTCCCGCAGTGACATTAAACAATAACTTTATTTCCCTTTGATATCGCACAAGTAATTGAAAAAACTATAAAACAATGCCATTAGAGAATGTAGTGATTTCTGCTTAACAAGCAAGGTCAGACTATTTTCACCCTTACCTGGTTAGTTGGAGTCGAAGAATCCTGGAAAGCTTTGTTGGATCATTCCAAGACAAATTTTTGTATTCCTACAGAGTGGATTAATTTGAGTTGTTAAAAAAGGTTGCTATATTAAGTTTACGTATAGTTGTCTTTTTATATAATTTTGTTTTAGTTGATGAAAAAGGAATTATATACATGTGCTGAGTATTGAATGCTTATTAAGATCAAATGAGAATCTGAGGATAACTATTGCATTCAGTGTTCAATTTTCAAACGCGATCATGCCTAAAACGGTGGTTCCGCCCAGTTATGCTGTTTATGCCTTGCAGAAAAACTTTGTATATTAAGAATAAACAATAGATTTTTATCAAACAAAATGTCAGAACCAATTTGACACTAATTTTTGTGCTAAATGGTCATAGGTTTTACCACAAATAGATTAATTAGCTTTTTTTAAACGTCTTGAAAACAGCTGTATCTTCAGTCTGATGATAGCCTTTGAGTGCAAAACTCGAGTAAATAAAGTAGAAGTGTAAGTGCCGTTTATTTTAGTACTGAATATATATATGTATGTATATGTACTATTTAAAGCACGCGTAGGAGTGTTTTATCGTATATGAAACACGACACGTAGCGGAGTGTTTTATATGTGATGAAACACGACTACAAGTGCTTTAAATAGCTTAAAAAACGACTCATCTTATACGAGTTCATTAGCGAAGTAATTTTTAAAATAAACTTTGTCTAAACCGACAAAATCAAAGCTAAAGTTTATGTAAATTAACGTGATTTTTTATCACATATAAAACCACAACACGCTTATGATTTTTCTTTGTGTTTTGCTCCTGAATTATTAATGAGTTTTTTAAATATATATATACACTGGATCCAGAAAAGTTTGACCTTCGAATATATATATATATATATATATATATATATATATATATATATATATATATATATATATATATATATATATATATATATATATATATATATATACATATATATATATATATATATATATATATATATATATATATATATATATATATATATATATATATATATATACGTTAATCACCAACACATATTTTTAACGTTTCGACTTTATTGTCTTCATATATATATAGTTAGATATCGCTCTATGGCCTTTAGGTCATATTGAGCGCTCTACAGGATGAGCCATGCCGCTTACGCATTGCGCACGCTCACTGCTTGCAGTTTGAGCGCTCTGGCATGGTTTTGATGTCCCACAATCGTGAGGCATCAAAGCTAACTGTAAATAGCAGTTACTTTCATCCTGCTCATCAGCACTACACTGATGAGGCCTATAAGGCCGAAACGGTACCGTCTGTAGTTAGATATCGCTCTATGGCCTTTAGGTCATATTGAGCGCTCTACAGGATGAGCCATGCCGCTTACGCATTGCGCACGCTCATTGCTTGCAGTTTGAGCGCTCTGGTATAGTTTTGATGTCCCACAATCGTGAGGCATCAAAGGTAACTGTAAATAGCAGTTACTTTCATCTTGCTCATCAGCACTGCACTGATGAGGCCCATATGGCCGAAACGGTACCGTCTGTATAATATATATATATATATATATAATATATATATATATATATATATATATATATATATATATATATATATATATATATATATATATATATATATATATATATATATATATATATATATATATATATATATATATATATATATAGCTTAAGATTTTGGTTTACGAAACACAAACAGTGCTCAATGCCATATAGATAGAGCGTAATATATATATATATATATATATATATATATATATATATATATATATATATATATATATATATATATATATATATATATATATATATATACACACACACACACATGGAAATACTCCCTTATAACTAGCTTATAACTAGCTCTTGGTTAGGTAAAAAAATCTAAATTTGTGTTCAGAAATACCATCTACTATTCATGTGACCATATTTATAAATATATAATTGAAAGCAACAGAACCTTTCGTACGCTGTATTTTGGAGTGTGAGTGGTTCCAGTGAGCTCAATAATATAACTGTAGTCATATCTTAGGTATTCAAAGTGAACATCTATTGTTCCCTTTACACAGAAACCAAGAGCCTGGTAACGAAATTGCGTAAAATCTAGGTCAGTATGGAAAAACTAATAATACAAGAGACGGATTTTTTATTATATGTTTATCAATAAATACAACTAGCTACCAAACACTTTTCGAAATGCAAGGGAAAATGTCGAGGTATCATTGTATCACGCGAATTCAAGTGAATATATTAACTAGACAGACCTTTCGTTCCTCCGCACTTTAAAATATAGCTAAGATAATAAACTACTCGCAGCCACAATCTCCACCCCCCCCCCCTCCTCCTCCATAAGTGTGTTTTTGTACCTATCTCTAGTTATGGAATAGATCTAGTTTCACCAAATACATATTCCTTGACATGGCAATCGGATAATTCAACGAAAAGATCAATATAACATTCACACAATATCCATGTTTCGACATTTATGCCTTTTGGTTCCTTAAGCTCCCTGTTGTCAACGTTTAACTTAAAGACAAGAATTCTTTGTCTAAAATCAGATATCAAAAAATGAATATAGATAATTAAACTTAAAATCCTTCAGATATCTACACTTTACCTGCACTAGTCTAATACCAGCTAACAACACACTGTTAATTTCAGGGTGTTAAAATAACACCTCGGGTGGTGTTAGATTAACACCAACTGGTGGTGTTAAACAAAAGTGTTATTTTAGCACCCTTTTTCGGTGCTAATTTAACACGACATAAATAAAAATATTTTGCAAAGTGTTAATTTAACACTCAAATTGTTTAACACCACTTTAGAGGTGTTAAAATAACACCCACTTAAGGACAGGTGGTGTTAAAATAACACCGGTTTCTGGTGCTAAATTCTTGGTGTTAAAATAACACCATAAGTGGTGCTACGAATTTGTATTCCCCAGTGTTAAATTAGCACTGTTTGTGGAGTGAGAACATGGGTGTTAAAATAACACCTTTTTGGTGGTGTTAAATTAGCACGCATCACGAGTGTTAAAATAGCACCTTTTTGGTGGTGTTAAATTAGCACGCAGCACGAGTGTTAAAATAGCACCTTTTGGTGGTGTTAAATACTGTTTGTGCAGTTAGAATAACATATATTCTTAAACTAAACACTTTTACAGTATAACACGGTCTATAAACACACGTTTTGAGCCTGGTCTTCCGTCACAGGCTAGGGCTGGCCGATTACAGGTATATCGCCAAATTAATTGGCAAATATTTATCCGAATATTATCTACTGGTAGCATGAAACAGCCGCATATTAATTTACTGGTAAATTATAAACCATTTCACAAATGAAACATTTGAATTCAGAAGTTAATTACTAGACATAATATAAATTAACAGAAATAGTTCCCATGTCACATGTGTCATGTATGTTTATGCATTTCATCATACAGATTGGAAACTGGCAAAATTGGACCTCAAAATATCGCATTTCAAATATTATAAGTCTTATAACACGCTATAATTTGCAGCAGCAATAACACAATATGAAGATAACACACAATGAAGCCGAAATATTTGAATATTCGCGCGCCGCATGATCGAGCTTTCAACCAATGAGGATAGCGCCGCCGTGAAATCTAATACCTTCTTGTCGCATCGATACTGGCAGTCTGGTTGTATGGGAATATATCTGCTATTGTGGTGCGAGGGTTCTATAATGATTGCTTCTAAGTGTCAGTGCGATGGAAGCGATACAAACTGATTAAAATGGCTTTAGTATATTCATATTTCAAGCATAAAGATGGCTTTAAAACTGTGTGAGGAAGAAGCGAGCAAGGTTGCTGTTTGTATTTGAATGACAAAGGTCTGGCCGCCAATGCAATTCAAAACGTGTGGTTCACAGCGTCAATGCTTTAGAATTAGTTCGCCTGTAACTTCAAAGATGTGATAAACGTCGAAAGGAATAAGGTGAATTATTATAATAATGCGAGAATTATAATTATTGTTGTCTGCGATTGTCGTATTTATACATTACGACCGCCATTATGCTGAGGCTATTCTCATTGCCATTGCAGTCTCAGTTAAGAAAACTTGCGCGCGTTTTGATTTACAAGTACTGTAGTTTTGTCTGATTTATCTTGCGTTTACTGCTTTCATTTCAATTATAAAGACAAGTATTTTAGAACCTGAGGTGGAAAATCGGGAAATGGCTGTTAAATGCCCAACCTCAACTATATCATATACATATAGGAATGCAAGATTTTGTGCATTCTATTTAAATTACGCACAACAACACAGACCAACAATACTTTATTCATTAAATTTCAATGGCAAACCGAAACGGTAATGTTTTATATTGATTACTGAACGATGGAATTTATTTTATTAATACTGTCTGTGAGATGAAATTCAGTATACACTACACAGCTGGACCTGAGCTGGTGTTTCATGAATATTTTTGCCAACTCGAATTTTATATTTGATTTTTAACCATTAAGCTGCAATGTTCCCAAATATACCTTATTTTATTGTTTTATTCTGGCTAACGCCAGACAATGTTTATCTATAATTTGCCAAGGGGATCTTATACCGCAAACCTCCGACTATAAGCCCTGGGCTTATAACTTTCGTAAGCGATTTTTGATGGGCTTATACAAGGGGAGGGGGGGGGGTTATATACAGGGGGCTAATACATGGATGATCTTTTGTGTTAGTAATAAACAAATCAGACATAAACAAGTCAGTCATAAACAGGAAAATAAACATCCATTAATAACGTGCTTTGATTAACTTAACATATAGTCGGCTATAAAGACAATGACAATGTTTTTAAATATCGTTCTCTGCTATATTAAAAGACAATGAAAATGTTGAATAACGTAGTGGGCTACTGGGCTTATATTCGGGGGACTTATATTTGGGGGGCTTATATTTGGGTGGGCTTATGTTCGGGAGGGCTTATATTTGGAATGAATTGAGCGTTAGTATATGTGGTGGGCTTATCTTCCGGGGGGCTTATATTCGGGGGGGGGGAGCTTATAGTCGGGGGGCTTATAGTTGGAGGGTTTACGGTATAATGACAGAGATAATTTTACCTATCATTGGGCTATCAATGGGAGAGTCCTGAGTATTAATATTTAAGAGTGAAAATATTGATTATGATATAATGTCAAATTTCTCAACCATGTCAGAAGATACACTAAACCTAATTAAG
>CACRXK020002283.1:914-44762 GCA_902702795.2 Paramuricea clavata
ATTAGTAAAATTGCAAAATTTGGTTGCGAAATGTTGTAAAATGCAGAAAATATAGCCTTGCGAAGTTTGCATATTTTCAGTATATTTGTATTACGTGCGGAAATTGTTACCATTTTTGAGCCGAAAATGGTAACAATTTCCGCTCATAATACAAATATACTGAAAATATGCAAACTTTGCAAGGCTATATTTTCCAAGCTTTACAACATTTCGCAGCCAAATTTTGCATTTTTACTAATTTCAGTATGTTCTTTTTAGCTGTTGTGTTTGATTCCCTTTTCTATGCTTAGATTAAAATTTAGTCTAACATGCAAGTTGTCCATTAATCGTGATATTTTCTCATAAACTTTACCAAGGCATCACCTTAGTTAGTACCCTGTATATACAGTATATACATGAACTTGTGGGTTTGAGGAGGGCATGTCTCCGCCTCCTATGCTCCTGACCTCAACAACTAGCCTTGAGCTCTGTAGCTCAATTGGTTATAGCACTGCACCAAATTTGCAGGGTTGCATGTTTTTGATTCCTGCCAGAGAGCCTGTATAAAATTTAGACTCGAACTTTCTATCAAAAACCCCTTTAACATTAGTTCAGTCAAGTGAGATGCCCAAAATTCCAGATATGTGGGTGTGTTGGTCTGTTCTGGAATCACCCATTTTAGTCAGTCTTAAATAAGTGTGATTTAATTTTGTGATCCCTAGATCCCTTGAACATCCACTTATTTTGTTTTGAAAATCAACTTTCAGTTCTGCACATCTTGAAACAACAAAACTGGAAAATCACTTTTAATAAATGATGTTTTTTCTTTATTAACTTAATTAAATAACATTGAATAATTACAATTTGCAAGAAGTGTTTGTTAAAATTTTCAACTCACCTGAACTCTATAAGTCCTAAGAGGAGGGCCCTGCAGCGGAACTGTTGCAGTAATAAAATAAATTATGGCAAATACATATTCAAAATAAATGTGATGTATATAAGAATGTTATGTTACAGGGACACACTGTCTGATTATTTTCATGTGTACTGAGGCAGCAACCTTTTTCATGCAAATTATATTTTATCAATTTTAAATTTGTGTACATGTACCTATGGCTATGGTCTGTGCAAATTTGAATACCTCATTAATTAAATTTTGGACCACCCCTCATCGCTGGCATCACAATTTTTGTTCAGGGGACTGTCTAATATTTGACATCCTCTGAACTCGACTACAAGTGCCGGCTCATTCAATTTATAAAGTTATTACCCCTGTGCTACTTCCTAGCATATCTTGGCCTTCTTTTCCGTTGTATAAACGGCGAAATACGTCTCGACATATCAAGATTTGTACAATTTTCACACTCTAAGACTCGCTGTGGAACCTCGGGGATGGATCTCCGCTTAAATTTCGCTCGAACATCTACATTTCGCGAATCATTTTTCATTCGTATTTGTCCTATGTGGAATGCGTTACCTCTTGATATACGTACTTCAGAGCGCACATCAGTTTTTAAGACCCGATTGAAAAAGTTACTCTTTGCTCGCCTTCAGTCCACATTCGACTCGGAAAACGTACGTGGCCGCATATAATCTGTCCCATTTGCAGAAGCCCTAATGTGGACGCAGCTTGTAGCTGCTGACTTAACATTTTAAAAATTTACGTCAAGTAACTGTTTGTACATTATTTTGTCTGTTATATATGTTGTAATCTGGAGTCAAGCCTTGTAAGGGACAACGTGTCCTATTGCTTGTTGTCTTTTGTTGCAAATGTCTTAAAATAAAAAAAAATTGCCCCCTCTGACTGTCGTCTCAGCAGGCATGTCTCTGCATGTCAACTGCAATCTATGTATCCAAGTTTTAAGTATCAATCTGCCAGGCTATTTATATTTTTTTCGGTTTGGTAAAGCCTGGTTCACATATACGACAACTTACTCAGTAACAGTATATATAATGTAAAATATTTCTCTTAACACACGAGATGACATTGTTATTGTATGGATCGGGACGAAGTAGATTCTGTGATTGTCTAGCAGACGGAATCTTTGTTTGCATGTGTTAAAGATTACAGATTTTGTTAAAAAGATTTGCAACAATAAAGGAAAAAAAATTAATATTCAAATTAATGAGATAAAACGGTCTGCCATAATGTCCGTGCAGAGTAATTAGTGGACAGCCATATCAGCATTTTGCTCGGCTAATGGCCGGTGGCTGACCGTTATATTGATCCCTGATTATACGTCAATATTATGATCTGGTACTTCTTTGTTTTCAACCTAGTACGTATATAGGTACGCGGTTACGCCGTACGCAGAATCGTTGCTATCCGCGTACTTACATTTCCCCAGTACCATATGACGTTTCCATGCTCAATGTATTCAAAACCGTAACTTAGTCTGTATTACGAAAGTCACCGAACTGTGGAATCGCATCAAAAATTCGTATATCGATCACTCCCACAAACGTCTACGACCACGCCTACATTCGACTACATAGTTTTGCATGTTTACAATTCTAATTTTGAACAGCCAATCAGGTTCTTGGTAATTGGCTGTTTAAAATTAGAATTGTAAACGTGCAAAATTATGTAGGCGCGGTCGTAGACGTTTGTGGGAGTGGTCGATATACGAATTTTTGATGCGATTCCACAGTTCGGTGACTTTCGTAATATATGCATGCGTAAGTATGACATGTCTTGGATGAAACATGATTGGGCTGATGGGACTAAAGAATGTAGTGTTTGTATATGCAATAGGCAATTTCAGCTTTTAGTTTATGCCTGCAGGGAATGATGGGAAGTAAGGTATCATATTGCTGATTATGCCGAAAAATGTCAATAAAAACTACCGAAACAACCGAAATATTTCAATATTTACAAGTATAAGCTATCACTCTGTGTTTACACGACCACCATTTTTATTTTTTCAGCATAATTAGCAATATGATACCTTACTTCCCATCGTCCCCTGCACGCATAAACTAAAAGCTGGAATTGCCTATTGTGCTCCCTGATCTAACTTGTAGATTAAATACCTTTCAGAAACCTCCACTTTATGTACTGTATTTTAAAGACTAATGACTGTATAGGTACACATTGAGTCTTAAGTTTGTACTTGCGCAAGTACGCGGCAATAATCATTGGCTTACCAGTTATAGGTACTACTAAAAATCTTGATTTATTGCGCCCTGAATATAAGGATTTTAATTAAGAAACATCTGAACCTGAACTTATTGTCCATTGTGCACTGTATGGAAGTATCTTTTGTATAGAATTTCCCTTAGTAGGGATTCCACTGTGTGTCAGTCAGGTTACAGTAAGACCCCGCGTATAAGAACCTAGATTTTTCAAGTTAGCCTAAACAGGTTCTTATTGTTCTTATATAAATGGTGCTTATCATGAAATATTAGGCTAAACAGGTTCTTATTTTCTAAAGAAAAAGCGACTCAATTTCGGTTGGTGTAGGTACAGTTATTTTTTGTTGATGTATTCAAACAGACATACTGTTTATTTTTCATAACATATCCAGGACTCTGATTTCTGGGTCATTTTCATTACTTTGTGAAGAGTTTATTTTCTTTGATTTATAAATTTTTAGTTTCAACTCTTAGAATGATAAAAATAAAATAAGAACCTGTTTGAAATTTTAGCCTAAACAGGTTCTTATATAAAGGGGGTCTAAATAAGCAACTTTGACCTAACAGGTTCTTAAAATCTGGGTTCTTAACTTCTTATACGCGGGGCCTTACTCTACTCAGACGTGACCATGCAGTCAGGGTTGTTTTCAGGGATTTTTTAGGGCCGTTAAACGGCCCCAAAAACTCAATCTTGAATTGAGTTTTGAAACTCAATCTTCTCACCAAAGTTTCAGTGCAGTAAAAATGAAGTTGTTTGAGTTAAATTCGTGACGTGTGGAAATTAGTTAGTTGGAAACCCGACAATTAAGAAAAATGGCTGGAATTCATCTCACAACACAAGAAAAACTATGCATTTGCCATCTTTAACCAGTTTATAGTGTCCCTTAGTGCCCCTGCTTTAACACATTCCGTCTCAACTACATTTATTGAGTACAGGTGTCAGCCCCTCGGTAGGGGAGGAGGTGCAGCCACCCCAGCTCTTCAGCTAAACTCAATTTTCTCTGCAAAAACGGACCCAAGAGAAAATTCTGAAAAAACCCTGGCAGTATAATTTGAAAACGCCCACATAGTGTATATGTTGTGTATAACAGCCGATGTAATGTCTGCAAACATTTTGGTTTTGTAGTAAGGTATCTCATCTAAAGTTAAGAAGTCAGAAACTGCAAGATGGCATCTGGTGGCTCACCATATGATGATTATAAAGCGAGGAATTCTGATTATAAGCCAAAAAGCAATAGAAAACCACCACGATATGGCACGAGTTTTGAAGCGGAACTGAGTCTGAATTCTGAAATACAAAGGAGTGAAAATGAAGAGCGAAGGTCATTACCAAACAATCTGGTACGCGTGTCTCTTCTTTAAATTCTTTGCTTATTTTCAGTAAATACTTATTCACATAAATGATGTTGTGTTATTTGGCCTGTTATTTGACAAGCATCGCTAGAATAGTTGCTTTTGGGTGCATGTTTCAGAAGTGGAGTTTCTAGGAAGCGGATTACACATACATGCATATACTGTACCAGGCCTCGAATTTCCCTGAAATCAATCGACGGCAATGGCGTTAAAAATTGCCGTAGAACGTAACAGCTATCTACGGCAATTTTGGCATTTTCCACGGATTTTTTTAAAATTACTGTAATAAAAATCAGTTTAATTTTATTGTTACTTTGGATTTTTAAAAAAACTAGAAACATGTTTACGTATTTCTTCACGTATTTTTTTCGAAGAAAACTGAGGCTAAAATAGTAATTTACTCAAATTTTGTATCAAAATAGTAATGCACAGTGAATAGTATAAAAAATTATACTATACGGCAAAAATTTCCGTCGTTGCCGCAATGATCCACGGCATTTTGTTCTCCCTCTACCGCAATTACCGCGATAAAATTCAAGCCCTGTACTGTACTGTACATATATAGTATTTAACAAAGAGGTCATTCGTCTAAATTATGTAATGTATTTTCAAAATGAGAGTATATTTAGACCAAAACTTGAATTTTCCACTTAAGCAATCTAAGTGCAAAACAATTGCAGGAATTGGTTTGTTTCTCTAGTTAAACTTCAGATAATCAATTGAAATCTGTGCTTGATATTTATTCAACTTAGACACACTCAATAGGATTAGGTACAGTAGGGGCCTGTCAATGCCATTGTCTGGAAATGCCATTTCAGAGGGTTTGAATTTCAGAGGCTTTAAATTTCAGAATCGCGCGCATATATATAATTTGAGTGTGACGTCCTGCAAATGTTCTTTTCTTTCCTAAAAGTCTTGGACAGGTGGTGAAGGTTCAAGGGGGAAAAAACAATCTAAAACTAAAGGATCGCCAGGTGATCAGTTTTCCTCAGATGGTTCTCCAACAAGATTTACACGAAAGAAACACACTCCAGCAACACTTCCAAGAACGAAATTCTCTTCATCTGCATCTGGAGCAGCTCAGCACCGTGCTATGCATAAACTCAAACAACAGCTTACGTTTACTAGTGAAGACGAGGTAACATTGTGGTGCATAAATCTTTCCTGTTAGCAGTTTACGGTGGCGCCTCATTAAGATTAAGCAGCGGTCACAATGAAATTATACATACGTCAAGCTTTTGCGTACGTGTCTGATAACTCAATAGCTTTCCTAAACTTTCACTTATATTTATGTTTTTTTTATTTCGGGAACACTGGCGAAACCGGTCTATAAATATAAATAATTTACACTTATGATGTGACACCAAGACCGCTGTTGTTTTTCGAGCCGAGTCTTAAATTTGCTATAAAAGCCTTAGTTAAACTTGGTATTATTACATTTTTTGCTATTATTACATTTTTTGCTATTTGGCCTTTGGGCTTTGTTATTTTTCCATCGGAAGAATAAAATATTGTAATTTTGCCCATGGCTAATGGCATTTTTTGTGGGAAACATCCCAATATCGCCTCTTATAGACCTTTTAATAAAAACGAATATCGGCACTTGTCTTACTCTAATTAATTCATGACGAATTTTAGACGCAACGTAGTGAAGAGCAACGGTCGAGACAAGCACCTCCAGTTGACATCCCTGTGAATAATGAAAGAAATCTTCATCAACAATCTCCATCATCACGAGGAACACCATTGAGAAATCAAGAGAATGGCACTGGAGTAAATCCCTTACAACTTCCTAATGCCACAAATTCGTCTAATCCAGTAAGCACTTAATTATTGTATACTGAATGCCTTATTTGATACGCTATACATTCTTTGCTATAGATTAAACATCCGGGTTTGATTAATCCAAAGTGATCAGGGGTGGAAAAAGTAACAGACTACTTGACCATTAGTCCCAGAAAATTTTCTGAGTTCCCAGAAAATATTTCCCCAAGAAAGAAAAAAATTGTAACAATTCAGATAAAAGGAGAAATTCAGAGGAAAATTCACACCATGACCTCAGAAATGCTGTCTGTGAATTATAAGTGCAACCATCTTAATAATTAACAAACGCTGAAGTGATGGCTGTGTTGAGAAATTTGGATAACAACAAAGCTCACGGCCCCGATGGAGTTCCTGCGCGACTACTGACAGAAACTGCGTTCCAGATCGCTCCTTCACTTTGCGCACTCTTCAACAAATCATTACGCTGTGGCATTCTTCCTGATGATTGGAAATTAGCTAATGTCGTACCTGTGCATAAGCGAGGTGAGAAATCCTGCGTAGAGAACTATCGACCAATGTCATTGCTTTCACTTATCTCTAAAGTACTCGAACATTGCGTCTTTAATAACATCAAACATCAAGTATTCCAACAAATCAACCCTTGTCAACACGGATTTGTGCCAGGAAAATCGTGCGTAACGCAACTTATTGAAGTATTTGAACAGATAGGGCGCAAATTGGACAATGGTGAACAAATAGACGTGATTTACTTAGATATGTCGAAGGCATTCGATAAAGTAAGTCATACTAAGCTTCTTCATCGACTACGCGAATTTGGGTTTCGAGGAAACATCCTGAACTGGTTCTCATCGTATCTCAGTAATCGTCGTCAGCAAACAACGGTTCATGGGGCAACATGAAGACCTTTAGCCGTAACATCCGGAGTGCCGCAAGGTTCGATACTTGGCCCATTGTTGTTCCTATTGTACGAAAACCACCTCCCCAACACCGTGAACAATTCAACTATCGCCACCTTTGCGGATGATACGAAGATATTCAGAACCATAAGCTCCACATCCGATGCATCCTCGCTACAGGAAGACCTTACGAACTTTGAAGTGTGCTCCAGCAATGTCAACCTGGAACTTAACGCTGAAAAGTGCAAAATTCTAAGAATTACCCGAAAGCAGAAGAAGATAGAATACCCTTACAAGCTTCATAACAATGTCTTAGAAAGCACCGAGTTTGAACGCGATTTGGGAGTGTGGACTACATCTAACCTTACCTGGTCAAAACATGTTGAATGTCAATGCACACAAGCAAGTAAGATGTTAGGATATATAAGAAGATCAACACTTGACATAAAAACGTTCGTCGCACCCTATATTTGTCCCTTGTCCGTTCCCAACTATGCTATGGCTCTCACGTCTGGGCTCCCCAATCAGTCAACTTGATCAAGCGCACGGAAAGAGTACAAAGGCGAGCAACCAAGTACATTCTGGATCTTCCTTTCTTCTGTGAGGTCAGTTACAACCAGAGACTTGATATGCTAGATATGATTCCTGTATGTTACTGGCACGAATTTCTTGATATGATTTTCTTCTTCAAATGCATTCATGAGATGATAGTCATTTACGACCTACGACCTACTACCAACAATCCAGAATAGAGAAAGAGCTACAAGATCTGCTGATCCGAACTGTTTGATGTTTACAACAAAAAATGCAAGACCACAACATACCAGAAGTCATTCCTGACGAGATCAACGAGAGTGTGGAACATTTTACCAAAAGACTTGACAGATAAAAACACTACATTTAACGGATTTAAAAGCGGACTTCTCAAACACTATAAATCTGCCTTACGAAATGTTTACAACGCAGAGGATCCTCGAACTTGGAAATCTATATGTTTGTCTTGTAATACGTCTCGTAACCTGTCTTGTCCCATATCGTGCTGTTGTTAGTTTTTGGGGGAAGAAGCAGAATTCTCTGTCAGTCTGTGAGCTGTGTTTAAAACCAGCTTGAATATTAAACAACGATTAAAATATAAATATTCTGCATGGTACGAATTTAGTAAGCTTGAATATACAGAAATTTTTGTATAAGGAGAAATTGGTGGGGTATTCTGCTTTTAACCCCCGATATTTTAAAGTTTGTTTGTCTTGTATTGCGTAAAGGGTCGCTGTAATTGGCGAAAGCTGTAGCGTGTACCCAGCCATGTCAATGTATGTATCGTTTATGTTAATGTATGTATAGCAAGGGATTTTAAGTTGATTTGGCAAAGCCTAATAAATAAATAAAAAAAATGCAACAGTGTAAAAATGTATTAGACTATAGAATGACAAGTGTTGTATGGCAAATGCATGTTTAGCCAATCTGGGACACCTGATTTCGACATGTTCTGGGGGAGCATGGATCACCCTAGTAATGCCCCTAGTAATGCCCCCTAGTAATGCCCCCTAGTAATGCCCCCCTAGTAATGCCCCCTAGTAATGCCCCCTAGTAGTGCCCTTTTTTGGCATCTGTATTTACCTTTGGATCAGACCCTTTATGCATGTTATCTAAATTAGTTTTACTGTATGTTATATTTAAGATTCTCAGTGGACTGAAATAATTTTTTTCTGTAAAATATAGCATGACATCCAGTTTGACAACTTGTTAGTGTCACACAGTTGCATTGTCCGAGTCTTGATTTACTCATATGATTTACTTGATTATTTGCAGAAAATTTTCAATGTTCCTTTGCTGTCCCAGAAAGTAAAATATTTTTTCCATCCCTGGTGGTGGTGGTGTTTTCCTCATAGTAGCATTTAATTATCATATGCGTGATATTTGTTGTTGTGTTTTCAAACTCTTTATTTAACTCGCCGTTCACTTTTGTTCTCTAGCCTGCTGACCCCGGCAGAGTAGTAAACAAATTAAAGCAAGTCAGGGTAAGTGCACAAATCAATACTTTAATTACGCATTGCCTGCGGGCCAATAAGCATGGAGAATGAAATGTGATTAATTTTAGTCAAATTAATTAACATGTATAGAATACAATATGTATGATTTCTTTTTAGGGGTACCTGAGGCAAGCTACCTCTCTTTACATCACCTTGAGTAGTAAATCTACCTCGCCTGATGAAGCAACAGTAAGTTCTTTCTCTCACTATATGCCTTCATGCCGACACACTACCATCTTAGCTTGCTCTCCAGACTTCTAGACCATGCATGATTTAACGTACTGCATGCCCATGACTGACTAATACTATAGAACTTGATTGGGTTACCTTGATTGAGTATGGCATCATAGCCAGCTGCTAAGACTTACTTGTCAATTTACATTTTGACATGATCTAAATAATTATACAGTATAATTTACAGATTTCCCCGGCCACGACTGTTAAGTTTTGAATCACTAGTTCAGTGCCTCCTTGGCAGTAAACTAAAGGAACATTTAACATCTTATAAGCGAGCCTGCCTTTCAACTTAAAGTTTCGAGAGGAATACCAGATTTATACACTGTATGTGCAGGTACGGTCAATCGTACATTAGCAGCAATGTCAACGTGAGCCAGTGAGGTTCCAGTAATGAAATCCAAGTACTGTACAGAACACCAACACAGGATTTGTTTCGCAAATTCGCACACGGATTTAGATACCTGCGAGGCAGGCTGTATGTGTCCTCCAACAAAACCTCTGTGTTTCGATCCAGTTTGAATTTTGGCTGAGGTTCAGTTAAAGTTTGTGTTTTGGTTTGGTCGAGGAAAGCATCAAGAAGCCTTCCTGCCCTTCCAAGTCATCCATGACTGCAGCACGTAGAATTGAGCTGTTTAATTATATATTGACGATACTTAATCTACTTTTCTAAAGGACGAGGATTTGGAACAATTGGAGAAACTGGCCAAATTAATTAGGGATCTTAAAGCTCAAGAAAAAGCTTACGTGGATTTCGTGCAGAGGAGCATTGTAAGTATTATCACCCTATGCATTGCAGGGCATATGAAAATCAAAACTTCGTTGTCTCTAGCGTGGGATTAAAACTCGCATCTTCAGACTCCTACAGCAGACCATGCACCGCCCTGTTAAATTAAGCTTAACATTTCTATAGCGCACATACATGTGGATAGGATCAAATGCGCTTTATATCTTACATATTACTGTTACCTAATATAACATACATACTTACAGTAGCCTAGACTATTTTAGACAATAATTGTGATCTTACTTTCTGAACTGTGTGTAGCCTAACCCACGTGAATCTTAACCCACCCTGTCAACTTTCCCTGTGGGAGGAAACCGGAGCACCTGAGAAAACCCACAACTTTCAGCAGAGCGTTGACGGACTTAATTCTGATTTAGAAAACCTTAGAAAATGGTTAATTGCTAATAAACTTAGCCTTAATGTAGCCAAAACCGAATTCATGTTAATTGGTTCAAAACAAAAGATCCCTAATTCTCTTCCGAATATTGTCACTGAAAATAAACAAATTAAACAAGTTTATGAATGCAAAACTCTTGGAGTAACAGTTGACCAGCATTTATCTTTGAAAAGTAATACAGAAAATATTTGCAAAAAAATAACAGCAGGAATCTCTGCCATCCGTCGAGTCAAACCTTTTGTTGACAAAGAAACACTTATTTCCATATATAACGCTATTGTTCGCCCATACTTCGATTTCTGCTGTGAAGTATGGGATGTGTTTGGCGAAACACAATCAAAACGACTTCAAAAACTTCAAAACAGAGCTGCTAGAATTATCTTGAATATGAGTAATGACGTAAATCATTCTATTGCTTTGTGTGAATTGGGTTGGGAACCACTCAAAACATTAAGGAAGAAAGCTAAAGCAAAAATGATGTACAAAGTATTAAATAAAATGGGTCCCAAATCACTCACAAATCTATTTTCTTATAAATGTGAGAAAACAAACTATCACCTTCGGGACATTTCAACTGGTCTTTGTTTACCAAAACCTCGTTCTAATAACATGAAAAATAGTTTCATGTACAACGGAGCTAAACTTTGGAATTCTATTCCAAAAGAAATTAGGGAAAGCAAATCACTTTCTTCCTTTCGAAATAAAATCGCTGCTCACATTTATGAATAAGTATTGTAAATAATGTGCCTGTAAATAGTCTGCCAACTTTCTCATTAGACATTAATATGTTACTATTTTAATACTCATTAATATGTTATTCTATATCTCTTAAAACTTTTGTAAATAGCTCTAACTATCACTTTCCTGTACATGTAAAAATCTTATTCAATTTTTTGGCACACGCCCCTCGTGGAAATCAGCTTCGGTTGACGGGGTCAGCGTGTATAAATAAAAGTTCTATCTATCTACCGGGTGTCCCAAAAAAAAGTACTCCGGTTTGATTTATAATAATTTCTAAACAAGTAAAGCTATCAAACAGAAATAACTTGCATTAAATAGAGGAAGGACTAACTTAGATTTTGATATATTACAGTTGCATTTTACTTAAAAATTCACGGAGATATTAATGTTCAAAATCGGGAGCATATTTTGGGATGTGTCTAAAATTAACGAAAATCGGCGTATCAAATTTTAACTCTTAATAACTCTTATTTAACTCTTAATTTAACCCTAATATCAGGGTAACTTGTATTTCAGCGAATTGTCGTTAGGGTTTGTAAGGGATATGGCGTAGATTTAGACATCTTACATGTAAGTCTTAACTCATTGTTTCCTGAAATATGAACGTTCGAAATTATGTAAGTATTTAATAGGTCTTTGCAAACTTAAGGTACTGAAAGACCATGCAAGGCAGGCGCTTCAATTTTTCTTAAATAACCTATTTTTTATGTTTTTCATGGGTTCAAAACAAAGTTGATTATTTCTCGGTTAGAGCAGGATGAATATTGTTCTTTAATGGAGGAAATAATATTGCTTTTTGCAAATACACATCACAGTATCAAAGCTACTATTTTGTTACGTTTTGTTCCAAAAATATTGGATGTCTCTGGCGAGTTGCTTGTTATGTCTTTACTTATGGAGTTGTATGGTTTGATTGTGTTTCATTCTAAGTTTATTCAGAATTTGCCAAGATTAAGAAAGGCAAAAGAGTTTGGGTGTTCTTAACAAGATTTCAGAACGTTGCAGAAGTTAGAAAATTCATTCAATGTGAAGTTAGAAAATTCACAATTCCATTGTGACAGCGTGCCCTAATTCAGAACTACGAACGATCCATGACGATTCTTCGCGATGCAGTGGTCTCATGAAATAAGGAAACGTATTCGTGCTAGGAACACACGCGAATTTCGGACGAATAAATCTTGCTTGTATTTTGTAGATAATAATACTTTGTTTCATAATAAACAATTTGTCAAGTGTCATTTATTTACAGGTAATAGTGCATGTTTCAGTTGGGTAAATCTTGATTAATATTTGATACGCTGTTTTTGGCATATTTCAGACACATCCAGAAATATGCTCCCGATTTTAAACATTAATATCTCCGTGAATTTTTAAGTGAAATACAACTGTAATATATCAAAATCTAAGTTAGCCCTTCCTCTATTTGATGCAAGTTATTTCTCTTTAAAAGCTTTACTTGTTTAGAAGTTATTTCGAATCAAACTGGAGTACTTTTTTTTGGGACACCCGGTACTCTTTTCACATGAGTCCACAGCGAGAATCGAACTCACGTTCTCAAAGTTGAAAGGCGCTTGCTCTGATGACTACGCCTGCACCTAAGCCCCATACTGCGATTCGACGGGTAGATTTTATAACAAACGTACTTGCAGGGAGGTGAGTCCGGGATTGGACGCACCGAGGGTGGCTGGAAGTTTCCCTATTTTTAGTTGATGATGTCGACAGATGAATTTCTCTACCTTTCAATTATCATTAAAGTGCATCTGAAATCGCAGCGTATAAACGTATACTATAAATGCACGGATGGTTTTTTCTGTCGACTTAACAATTGTCTTGCGTAACAACCACTTGTTTATTCTATGCACATGCTTGCAAGTATCGTGTGTGAATTCAAAATCTCGTATGAATAGTGCACTTCCCCCAGAAGGCACTTTTTGTTCTGAAAAGTTTTATACAAGGCTTTTGCCTTTTGGTTTTGAGTTTACGTTTATGCATCCATAGTTAATATAAGAGATGGTTTGGAAACTCATTAGAATAACAATATACTGTAACTCATTATCTATGTTAGTCGACGTTTATTTATAAATCTAGTCCTTCACTGTCATGTGCGTATTGTATTGTTGCCCAACTAACCAATAGCAATGCTTTAGTAAAATTACCTATCCGTGATTCGAACAATAGGGTAGATTTTGCAAAAATACAATACACACGTGACGGTGAAGGACCATATTTAAGAATAAACATTGACTAACATAGATAATGAGTTATATTATTATTCTTTATTAATGAGTTTCCGAACCAGCTATTCTATTAACTATGATGCATCTTACTATTTTACGGCAAACCTAATAAATACAGTACTAATTATAATATATCACGTCTGGCCTTAATACAATGATATAGTATTAGATGCATACCAGAAAATTGAGATGGATAGGGATTTAATGAAAAATAAGTAAAACGTCGACGTTTTGAGCGAAGGCCCTTCCTCGGGAAGTTAGTAGAAGGGCTTTCGTTCGAAATGTCGAAATTTTGCTTGTATTTTTCAGGTAGTGTTTCTGGTACTACCTACACTGGCACAGATCATTCGTATTAGATAAATACCACTTTTTATAGTTGCTCATGCATACAGGTACTTTGTTATACGATTCAGAACTGATGAGCATATGTACTAAATCCATACTGTTCATTCGTAGGTTGGCTATGGAGAGTCGTCAATCGATAACACACCATCAACAAGTGTTGTTTCACTTGATGGCGATACCCAGGTAACTTTGTCACATAGTTAAATATAATGTTAACTCGAGAAGTAACCAAGCCGGTTAATACGGTAGCTAGGTAATCTTCCTAGTTCGAGATATCGTCACATCAGCGAGGTAATCTTCAGTTACGCTGTTGCGGTATATATTAGAAAATTTCGATATATCGATATCGAAAAATAAATATCGACTATATCGAAAATATGCAAATTAGCAAAATTACGAAATGTAGTTTAGTCGATATACCGCATCACAAAGAGCGAAATAAATGTATACAATAAAAAAATCAAATATCAATTAAAAAAAATAAAAAATAAAAATCGATAATTTTAGAATTTCGATAATTATCGACTATATCGATATACCGCAACAGCCTAGATCTTCCATTAGCTCACCAAGTGCATGTACCTGAGTAGTCGTGAATTGTAGTCGTTTTTACCACCTTTTTGTCAGCTGGGCTAACAGATTACTATCTAATATAATTCTTTCAAGATTCCCTTAATAAAGATGTGTTGGGGTCCATCATGCACTTTTTACAATATAAATATTTTGGTAGAATTGTTTTCTAAATGAAACAGTTTCCAAATTGCACAACTAAATCCATAGTATATATATCCATACCATTTCGATACTATATCCATAGTATGGAAGTACAATTATTGATAATCAAAATCCATTCTATTTCTAATGAAGGTCCATACAATTTCCATTTTATGGTTTTTCAAATTTTTCCAGTGTATATGGAAACATTTCTCCTTCAATGGACATGCATCAATGATAATATATTGCAATATTGTTTCTCATATTTTATAAGAACCCGCATTTCTATAAAATGGGGAGCAGTACATGCGTATTTCATAAACTAGACATCTACTGTATATTTCATACTCATATTTTTCAGGACGAGGCTGCATCTGAACAGAGTGAAGACTTGGAAGGATTACGACAACAGCATACTTTATTGCGACAAATGGTTGAGCAACAGAAACAGGTGAAAATTATTACTATTAAAACTATAGAGAAATTCAAAATTCCAATGGCAATGCCTGCATGTCAATTAAATAATACCAAACTCTAAAATATACTACCAAACTATCAGCCACTGTATATTCAGTTTGTACTGCAAGCCGCTCTAAATAATACCAAAGCGTCACTGTATATTGTATCCTGTATTACAAACAAAGTTTCTAGACCAACTGATCAAGTAAAAAATTCAAGTATTATAATTTCATAAGATTAAATAAGGTCAGTCATGACTTGTACTTTGTTGGGTGTGCTAAGATTCACTGAGATTGCTTTCAGTTCACAAATTTCCATAACGCATGATACTGTCACTCAAAACTTAGATAACTGTAATAAAGCAGAACATTTACCCTATAAAATTTCCTGAAAACTTCGTTGAATACCTCTGCCTAGTACTGACAGCGAGGAAATCACATTATACTGTACAGTAATATACTCAGGTGTCTTGTGCAAATTGTGTACTGAAATCGCTAATTTTGCTTTGTGGTTGGCGTGGTTCGATCAAAGAATCGCCTCGTTGAACTAGAGGCTTAATTCACAGCGTTTCAAATTACTATGCAGAAACTCTAGCTAGAAAACTCCCTTGAAGCCTCTGGAATCCAGGGTAAGGGAATATTCACGGTGTAAATTACATTGCCAAATACTATAACGTTCGTTTTAATACAGTTGAAGGAACTCCAAGACAGACAAAATGCTTTGCTAGATCTGCAGCGTCGTGCTGAAAATCAGTTAAAAGAAGCTGAAGCAGAGGTACTTTATAGTTAATATTCATCGCCGCAGAATGTGCATTTAACGTACAGTTAAAATATCCCTAGTTTTGTTTATCCGTATTCACCATACTGTAGTTTCACCGTTTCATTAAAATTGTGTATTAATTTATGGTTGCATGCTTGTTAATTTTAACTTGCTTATCGATTTTTCTTTCCTGAATATTTTCTCTTGTTTCTAGGGAAGGCGTATTTCAAGTCTGATGACGAATGGGCAAGCGATCGATAATGGGAGTGTTAGTGATAGGAGTAGAAGTGGCACTGAGAGATCAGATGAGTCCCGTTCTTCCCAGGTAATTTACTGTTGAAAATACGATTAAAATCATTGAGTATACCATAGATGTTTATTGTGTAGAAAGAAATGAAGAAAAGAAAGGACGGGAGGAAAGAACGTGAGAGTGAGGGAATGTGAAAACAAGGAAGGGAAGTTGTGCGGGATAATAAACCACTTTCATATTCAGAAATGAGGTGGACTTAAATATTCTTTATGTGCATCTGAATAAACCTTCGTTCTCTCCTTTACGTTCAATAATACTAGTCAATTTCAGTCACAGAAACGAGTCCAAGAGGGCTTGTCGATGCGAATCTGCGATATGCTCGCTCGACACCGGCAGGGATGAACCAAATTAAACAACACTTTGTACTCGTTTATATTATACTTATTACCGTTATACTTTAATCGTTTATAACATAGTACGGTACAAAAACGTTGTATCTATAGTACAAGATCGGTAGAATTAAGCTAAGTTGTTCGTTCAATGTACGTTAATCGCTAATGAAGTTCTCGTCTAGACGACCTTGCAGTTAAATATTAGCGGTTTGTTATATGAATATATTACATGACACAAACAAGTTAGAATTGAAAGGCGAATATGCAAATAGTCTCCTAAATTTGAATAAGTATCTATAACTATCTTAAATTAAACATAAACAATAAGCTATATATTTTTGGCACTAACATTAGGCTCCCCTATAAGAGGATATCCTGCTCTTATACTCAATATAATTCCAGTTAGTGCATTTTTCTATTATCTAAAAACTGTCCGTTCTTCTCCAAATATAAAAAAGTGTCTACAAATAAATTACTATTATAGGTAAAAAAAACAATTAATGAAATCTACTTAATGTTTTGTCCATCTAAAGTTTCGTCGTTTTCCATCAACAGTACCAGTTTATCAATTGGACGTTCTTGGGTGGAAAATGATAACTTGAGCGTCGCTGAACGAACGAATCCTTTCGAATCTTGCCTTACGTTGACCACTCGTGCCATAGGCCAATCATTTCTTGCGGTGTTTTCATCTTTAATAAGAACAATGTCTCCAATCTCGATGTTTCTTTTAGGCTGATTCCACTTCGTTCTCGCTTGTAAGGTTTGCAAATATTCTCTTTTCCATCTTGTCCAAAATATGTTCGCCATGTATTGGACTCTTCTCCATCTCTTTCGAAGATAAACATCTTCCTTTTGAAAATCACCGGGGGGAGGCATAACCACTTTAGATTTCATGGTCAGAATGTGATTGGGTGTCAAAGGTTGGAGATCTGTGGCATCACCGGATGGGAAGGTTAACGGCCGGCTATTAACAATACATTCCACTTCGGTCATTAAAGTGCGTAAGGATTCATCATTCAGGGCGTGTCCGTAATCGCGTAGAAGAGAAGACAAAATCGATCGAACTGTACGGATCTGCCTCTCCCATACTCCTCCCATATGCGAAGCGGCTGGTGGATTTCGGTTCCAATTGATCAACCAATCTGCGTTGAACTCTTTTGAGGAAATTTCCTGTAGTCGTTTATGGTCCATTTCTTCTAACGCTGACTTGAGTTCCCTTTCAGCACCGATAAAGTTGGTTCCACGATCTGATCTCATTTGACGTACAGGTCCACGTCTGGCGACGAATCTTCTTAAGGCACATATGAACGAATCACTCTCTAGAGAAATCGCTGTTTGAAGGTGGATCGCCCTGCTGGCCAGGCATGTGAACAATACACCATATCTCTTCAACTGCTTACGGCCTTCTTTCACGAAATACGGGCCAAAGTAGTCCACAGCGCAGTAAGTAAATGGCGGTGCTGGTGAGACACGATCTTTGGGTAAATCGGCCATCATTTGCTCACCGACGACGGCACGCAATCTTCGACACCTAACGCACTTCGATATATAATGTCTAACTGCCGAGTTTGCATTTGTTATCCAATATTTGCTTCGGAGCTCGTTTAGGGTATTTCCTCTTCCCGCATGTGCAACCTTTTCGTGGCTGTGACGGATAACCAAAGTCGTGATATGGCTTTTCTTCGGTAATATTACAGGATGCATAAGATCTTCGGGCAAGCTTCTTGATTTGCTTAATCTTCCTCCGACACGTAACAGTCCGTTTCTATCGATGAACGGGTCCAGTCGAAACAAGGAACTAATCGTTTTGACTTTTTTCTTTTCACTTCTAATCTTCGCTCTTGGATCGCTGTGGTTCTCAGCTAATACTTCTTTAAGGGCAGCGATTTCATCGGAAAAAGAATAATTTTGAGCCAATTTCAGGATTACTATTTCAGCCTTTTCCATTTCGTCAACTGTAATTGGTCTAGGTTTCTGTTCTGAAATCTTCTTAGCATTGTTCCTAGTCATTGGAATTGCTTGCTCGTATTTTGGCTTAAGTGACCGTAGCAACCACGCAACGACTTTCTTCACACGCGACCACTGCGAGAAGTATTCCAAACGCTTCAGCAAGTCATTTTGTTCAATTATCGTTGAATGTGCAGTTTTGATCTCTAGGTCGTAATCGCCGATTTCCTTAACTGTTTCGGGATATTCTGGCCACTCGATCTCTGGTCTCCATAAGAATTCTGGTCCTCTTATCCACCGCTGCTGTTCGAGAAAACTGTGAATTTCCATACCGCGTGAGGCGTCATCGGCTGGATTTTCCTTGGTATCCACATATCTCCATTGATTCACATCAGTTCGATCTCTGATAGCTTGAACTCGATTGGCGACGTATGTATGAAGACGGGCTTTATCGTTATTGATATACTTTATGACTGTCGTGCTGTCTGTCCAATATGTCTCTTTCTCCGGTAAGTCCAATTCTTCTTTAAGCATTGTTCCGAGTTTGGCAGATAATACAGCAGCCGTAAGCTCCAGGCGTGGTATGGTTACTGCTTTCAACGGGGTAAGACGAGATTTTCCCATGAGAAAAGCACAGTGAATATCTCCTCTGTCGTTAACTTGTCGCAGATACGAGACTTGACCGTAACCTGTGAAACTTGCGTCGGAGAAGCTGTGAATCTGTCTACTCACTGACGTTCCGAAATCCAGGGGTTTGAGGCATCGAGCTAAAACAAACCGTTCCAATGTAGGAAGTTCGTTTCTCCATCTTTCCCAACGAGCACGGTATTCTTGAGGTAGGGTATCATCCCAATCGACTTTATCCCTGCAGAGCTCTTGAAGAATTTTCTTGCCAGGCAATAGAATCGGTGCCGCCATTCCGATTGGATCATAAATCGAACTGATAGTTGATAAAACACCTCGACGAGTCAGTGGTTTATCTTTCAAGACAATCTTGAATCCCAGTTCATCTGATTCGACGAACCATTGCACCCCAAGAGCACGTTCTATTGGCAAATGATCGTAGCTCAGATCCAGGCTTTTAAGTTCCTTAGATCGTTCTTCTTCTGGTATTGTTTCCAGTACGCGACGTTTGTTGCTCGTAAACTTGGTGGGACAGAAGCCGCCCTGAGCACACATTCGGTTAACACTGTTGATTCGCTCAGCTGCCAGTTCTTCAGTTTTTTCAGATCTCAAACAATCGTCCACATAGAAATTTTTTCTTAAGACGTTGGCAGTTTCGCTGCCTTCTTCTTCTTCGAACTCATCTGCTGTTCTTCTCAGTGCATAATTCGAGCAGCTCGGCGAGGAAATTGCACCAAATAAATGTACGTTCATCTGAAACTCTGTTAAGTCCTGCGACAAATCACCGTTTGGCCACCACAAAAAACGAAGAAAGGTTTTATGTTCTTCTTTCACACGAACTTGGTAAAACATGCTTTCAATGTCGGCCATAAATGCGGAATGCTCTTCTCGAAATCTCGTGAGAACACCAATCAAGGAATTCGTCAGGTCTGGGCCCTGGAGTAGCTGCTCATTCAAAGAAGTCCCTCGAAATCGGGCGCTGCAATCAAATACCACGCGAATTTTATCTGGCTTCTTTGCGTGGTATACTCCGTGATGAGGTAAGTACCAAACTTTTCCCTCTTCCGGAATACGATATTCATCTGGCACTCTTCGAGCATAACCCTTTTGGAAAATGTCATTCATGAACTTTGTGTAATCCTGACAAAATTTAGTGTTCTTAGTTAACTTCTTCTTCAGCCAGTTAGCTCTTAGGATAACTTGTTCTTTATTCGAAGGCATATGTACATTATCATCACGGAAGGGAAGTGGAATTACGTAATGGCCATTCACATACTCTGTATCTCGCTGAATCTTTTCCATGAATCTCTTGTCTTCTTGGGAATACTGTTCCTTTTGGCAATGTCTTTCGTTGAACTCGAGTTCGAACATTTTGTTCAATGATTCAGGCGTCACCAACTCTTTGACGGATTCTTCAACCATGAAATGATGTTCGGAGGGCTTGTCTGATCCTATCTCTTGAACAACTATTCTGTGGCAGTCGACTTCGTTCTCGTTGTCAGACAGATAAAGTGGTCCAACTATAGTCCAACCCGCAAAAGTTAGAACTGCAAAGGGGCCTCCGTTGTTGCTGGCGACAAAATCTCTGGGTTCAATAGCCTGTGGACAGTTTGTTCCTATGAGAAGACCAATCTTAACGTTTTCCATATACGGGTGAACTTGCTCGACGACACGCTCCAGGTGTTTCCATTTACGACACAATTCTTGACGTGGTATTTCACTCTTGCGTCCAGGGATTTCATCTCGGGAGAAAACCTTTGGGAGGGTGATTGAACTGGCACCATCTAAGTCAGAAACTACGAGACCATTCACTACCTTGGTATCATGCATTTTTGGACCATTCATAGTTCGAATCATCACTTTAGTGTCCGTTCCATTTACTTCGAGTCGTTTAACTGCATCTTCTGAAATGAAAGTACCGGTACTACAAGAATCCAGCATGGCGTAGGTAATAATTTCTTTGTCGTTACTTCGTAGTCTAACTGGAACTATAGGCATTGATTCAATAGAGAATTTCACGTTGCTAGCATCACAAACAACCTCATGAGCGGCAGCATAAGAGCAGCTTTTTCGCTGATTGTCAGAGTTACTATCCTCAGTTCTGTCAATATCCTTTGGTGGTTTGTTGGAATTCTTGTTCTTCATGCGAAAGTTCTCATCATGCAATCCTGTGGGATGTCGGCCTGAACAAGTTTTACAAGAACGTCTCTGGATACATCCACGGGATCTATGTCCAGAACCGTAACAAGCGTAACACAATCCTCTTTTAGCTATCAAAGCCCTTCTTTCAGATAACGATTTCTTCAAGTACACCTTACACTCGTCTAAGTCGTGCAAGCCGTTGCAAGCGATGCATGAATTGGGCGATTCTTCTTTCATCATTGTTGCATTACTTGTAAACTTCGAAGTCGATCCTCTCTTGAATTTACTCTTGTCATCTTGACCAATCTTGTCTAGTGCTTGTCTTGAGAAGATCGGATCGGTCGCTATCTTTGCTTCTGTTTTGACAAAATTGACAAAGTGTTTAAAGGCAGGGTTTTTGCCTTTTTCTCTAAGCTTCGTTACTTCTCTACGCCAACGTTCTTGTTGATAAAAGGGAAGTTTCTTCACCAAACATTGCAAGTTATTAGGGTGGTCCAAAGTCACGAGATATGATAAAGATTCCATGGCGCTCAGGCATTGTGTCAAAAAGATCGCCAATTTTTCCAAGGCGTTGTCGTCTCCTGGTCTTAAGGTGGGCCAATCGTTCACTTTCTTCAGGTATGCATTTGACACCTTATATGGGTCTCCATACTTCTCGTTCAATAACTTCATGGCTTCAACGTAGCCTGCATCAGGTTCCATATAATGACATCCTTTTATAAGGTCTTTAGGTTCTCCATCCAGATATTGTTGTAGATATTGCATACGGGCTCCACTTGATTTGACGTTTCTTTCAACTCGCATCCCGAATGTACGTATAAAAAGGTGATACTCTGTTGGATCGCCTTTGAAACTGGACAGGGAAAGTGAGGGCAAGAAATTCTGTTGATGTTGTTCAGAGAGCATTTCTGTCAGTCGATTCTGTTTTTCCAGTAAGTATATTAAGGGGTCGTTATCCAAAGTAACTCTGTTTCTGTATTCACTTGGTGGTGGTTTCCACTCATGTGCATAGTCTGTAAAAGGTTGTTGAGCTGTCAGACGAGGTGATGGGGTGGTGTCTTTGATATGCGGTGACGAGTATTGTGGCAATCTAACTGGAGTTTGATGGGCTCTTCTTGAATGAAACGCGGAGACAGGAGTTGGTTGGGGAATGTTCGTTGAAGAAAACTGCGGAGTGGGTATATTCTTCGTTAATTGATCGTGTAATAAGTTCTCTTTCGGCACCGGACGAGTATCCTCTAGATATTCATTCATCCCATCGGTTGTAGCTTCCCGCTTTGACTCAATGTCGTTTTGAATAAAGGCTTGTTCTCGAGCTTGAGCAATAGCAAGTTCTTCTTGTAATCGTAATTTTTCCGACTCATTCTCAAGTGCTTGTTTTTTCTCTAACAACGCGGCTTTTGCTCTTAACTCGGCGACCTTTGCCCTTTCTCTAGCTCTGCCCGACGTACTCGAATGTCTTGAACCGGCCGATCGACGAGACTCGATTGAGGATTTCAAGGCGCTTGACTTGTCATCCATTTGTTCTTCTATTTTGTATTTAGCCACGGCAATCCAATCGAATATTTTGACTTTACAATTATTCATTATTCGAAAATGTTCGTCATACCAATCAGTCACCGGAACGAGCTCTTGTCCCGATAATAAATCACGCCACGCTTCATAAGCTGCTTGAAATTCAACAAGTTGTTGACTGAATACTTCTAAATCGTTTTGAACTTCGTGCACGTTGTCCCACTCGGTTATGGAGCTTTCTATCGTCTTCATTATTTTGGTTATTCGCTTCTGTATGGATTTACAATGTTCTTTCTTCCTCTCGATTTGATATGCCCGTCCTTTGTCTGTTTGTTTTTTGAACCGTCTATTTACACGAACGCTAATATCATCATTTCCCAGCGGCGTTAACTCCAGATCTAAATCCATGTCGCTTAGTTCGCTTACTAAGCTATCAGCTTTCGTTGACATACTTCGGTTGTAACGTTTTTGTACTAATGTCGATGCGAATCTTCGATATGCTCGCTTGACACCGGCAGGGATGAACCAAATTAAACAACACTTTGTACTCGTTTATATTATACTTATTTCCATTATACTTTTATCGTTTATAACATAGTACGGTACAAAAACGTTGTAACTATAGTACAAGATCGGTAGAATTAAGCTAAGTTGTTCGTTCAATGTACGTTAATCGCTAATGAAGTTCTCGTCTAGACGACCTTGCAGTTAAATATTAGCGGTATGTTATATGAATATATTACATGACACAAACAAGTTAGAATTGAAAGGCGAATATGCAAATAGTCTCCTAAATTTGAATAAGTATCTATAACTATCTTAAATTAAACATAAACAATAAGCTATATATTTTTGGCACTAACAGACAGTCATACGCAAAAACTAAAAAATATATGTGTATTGTATCAACTTGATGAGCCAACGAGGGTGACTAAGTCTTCAGCAACACAGATTGACCTAATTCTGGCCAATAATCCCGAAAGCATCTCCAATCATGGTGTAATGGAAATTCGGATTTCAGATCATAGTTTGATTTATGGTGTTAAAAAACTAGTTCCTTTAAAAGGACAGAGAACATGTAGATGAGCTTCGAAATTTTAAAAACTTTAATGAAAGGTTATTTTTTCACGATTTGTCTAGGATCCCCTGGGATTATGTCAATCAATTTAATAACCCGAATGATAGCTGGCAAGTCTGGAAGTCCTTCTTTATAGAAATACTTGATAGACACGCGCCAATTCTGAGGAAGTTTATTAAAACTAAAAAAATTCCATGGCTAAATGCCTCTATTAAGCAACTAATGAGGCAAAGAGATTTTCATAAAATGATGTTTAAAAAAATCAATTCTGAGATGCATTGGGTAAAATTTAAAACCATTAGAAATAAAATTAATGCTGAAATTAAAAATCTTAAAGCTAACTATTTCAATACTAAAATATCTGAGTGTCTTCAGCATAAGAACGTAAAAAAAGTTGGTCCTTGATTAATAACCTACTTGGGAAAAATTCAAAATCAACCATTATCAATGAAATTAGGACTGATAGTAATGTAATTCTTACAGATAGAAACCTGATTGCAAACAAATTAAATGATTATTTGGTTAATATTGGTCCCTCGCTTGCACTCGTGGTGGAAGAAAATCATCATACCTCTGCTTGTGTGACAAATCGTTTTTTTTTAGAATGTAACACAAATTTTTGTTTTTCTGATATAAGTGTTCATGAAGTCCTAAACAATTTAAAACAACTAGTAACATCTAAAGCTACTGGCGTAGACAAAATTCCAGCAAAAGTTCTTAAATTATCTGCAGATATAACTGCACCATCTCTGACAACAATCTTTAACCAATCACTACATACTGGCATATTTGTCAATGAATGGAAATTAGCACGTGTGAAACCGATTTATAAATCTGAGGATAGAAGCAAATGTGAGAATTACCGTCAAATTTCTATTCTCCCAGTTGTAAGTAAAATCTTTGAAAAAGAAATTTTTCAGCAATTATATAGTTATTTATCTGCAAACTCACTAATTTCAAAGTTTCAATCTGGATTTCGACCTAAACATTCATCTCTAACCTTACTTCTCCAGATGTGCGATGAATGGCTAAAAAATATGGATGAGGGTAAAATAACTGGTCTTGTTTCTCTGGATATCAAGAAAGCATTTGATTCAATTAACCATCAAATTTTAATGTCAAAAATGAAAGACCAGTTTGGTATTCGTGAAAATGAATTGAATTGGTTTACCTCTTACTTGACTGATCGTCAGCAAGTTTGCTGTGTAAATGACCATATATCCTCTTGGAAATCCATAGAAAGTGGTGTGCCGCAGGGGTCCATTCTCGGTCCTTTGATGTTTTTATTATATATTAATGATTTGCCGCAATATTTAAAATTTACAACTCCGGGTTTATATGCTGATGATACGCAGATATTTGCCTCGTCTGATAATTATGATGAACTGGTGGAACTATTAAATTCTGATTTGAAAAATATTAGTAGATGGCTCTCGGATAACAAACTGCAACACCATACTACTAAAACTAAGCTAATGTTCATAGGCTCCCGGTACAATATCAAAAATAAAATTGGAGATAAATTAGTGACCTTTAAGAATAAACCATTAAAACGGTACAGATCTTTTAAATGTTTAGGAGTTGAGTTGGATGAACACCTTAGTTGGGAAGTTCACATTAATGCAATCTGTAAAAAGGTTGGTGCAGGGATAGGAGTTTTAAAACGAACAAAACCATTCGTCCCCAATGAAACCCTGCACATCATCTATAAGGCGTTAATTCTGCCATACTTTGATTATTGCTCCCCTTTGTGGGATAATTGCGGAATTGTACTAAAAGAAAAACTACAGAGATTCCAAAATAGAGCTGCAAGGGTGTTGACGGGAGTAAGTTATGATACCAACTCCCTGAGCTCCTTGAACGGCTTAACTGGAAAAATCTTGAAAACAGATTTAGATTTAATAAAGTGGTTCTGGTATACAACATTCTTAATAATGGTACTGCCCCTTGTCTTCGAGAATTCTTTTCTGCACGAAGCAATAATGATAATGACTATCATCTCAGAAATTATGATACAGATCTCTCACTTCCAAAACCTAAGAAAGAATTTCTTAAAAGAAGCTTTAGGTATAGTGGAGCTGTATTGTGGAGTAGTCTTTTTGCTGAGGCATTCGATTCATTATTTCAAAAGACTTATTTGAATCTTGCTTTTAAATGCTATTCCATTTGTAACTACACATTATGTTCTGGGTAATATTCTCTTTGGGTCTTTGGGTTGATTAGTTTTTTCTTTATTTTTATATACTTGTAAATAGCTAAATAGACGCCCCTCATGAAAACCAGCCGTATAGCTGATGAGGATAGCGTCTCTAAAGAAATTAATTTCAAAAAACTTATTTGAATCTTGCTTTTAAATGCTATTCCATTCGTAACTACACATTATGTTCTGGGTAATATTCTCTTTGGGTCTGTGGGTTGATTACTTTTTTTCTTTATTTTTATATACTTGTAAATAGCTAAATAGACGCCCCTCATGAAAACCAGCCGTATAGCTGATGAGGATAGCGTCTCTAAAGAAATTAAATTAAATACAAATACATAATATATAAGAACTCACAAAGTGCAGTAACCTTTTTATAAATAAACCTTTTTAAAAGCATGTCATTGTCATTGCAGTCCAGAGCCAGAGGCAAAAAGCACAGCCACATAGGTATCAGATTTATTAAGCAATCGTGAGATTATATACATGGAAAGAATATGGAAATTATGCTAAAAGCACCCCTTATAATGACGAAAGCACCACGTATAATGCTCGAACCACTGCGTATAATAGCGAAACCACCGCTTATAACGCTCAAACCACTGCGTATCGACAAAATGCCGTTTGATCACTTACGCCAGCTATCACTTTCCATAAAAGAAAACCAAAGATGAAAGATGATCACATTGCTTGTTTGCCATATGCCTGTTTATTAGGCAAGAATAGCCTGCCGGCCCGCCACCAGTGCATTGTGGTAGGCCAAAATACGCCGAAACGATCGAGATTTCATCTGCCTTATATATATATATATATATATATATATATATATATATATATATATATATATATATATATATATATATATATATATATATATACATATACATAAAGATTAAAAAGAATAAAATAGACTAAAATATCATAGGAAAAAAACAAAAGTCATGTTTATTGGATCTACGCATAATCTAAATCATAAAATAGGAAATAGACTCGTTGAGATTAACAAAATCCCAGTCCCACAAACCAATACATTTAAATGTCTAGGTGTAAATCTAGATGAAAAATTAAGTTGGGAGAAACATATTGATTCTGTATGCCATAAGATTAGGGCTGGAATAGGAGGAATTAAAAGAATAAAACCTTATGTTCCACACAAAACCTTACCTGATGTCTACAAAACATTAATTCAGCCTCATTTTGATTACTGTTCTCCCCTGTGGGATAACTGTGGTTTGGGACTTCAAGACAAATTGCAAAAATTCCAAAATCGAGCAGCAAGGGTGATTACCGGAGCTGACTACGATGTAAGATCGTCTGAAGTCCTAGACAAATTTGGCTGGGAAACCCTGGCTAGGAGACGAGAACAAAACAAGCTAGTATTGATGTATAAAGTCTTGGGGAACCACACTGCGCCAAACCTTAAAGATCTCTTTTCTCGGAGAAATGCATCGCAGAATATTTATGATTTACGCAATAGCGAAACTGATCTCTCGTTAAAAAAAAACGAAAACGGAATTTCTAAAGAAAACATTTGGATACAGTGGAGCAATTCTATGGAATAGTCTCCCGCAAGATGTCAAGGCGGCGGAGTCAATTACGTCATTTAAAACAATGGCGAAATTGCATTTAAGCAGATAATAAGCTAATTTCTCCAGGACCAAATGATGGGAGGACAATATAGATTGTGGGCGGGAGGGGGGTTAGTTTTGCGTGAGGGTGGGTGGGTACTTGTTTAGGGGGTGGAGGTTTGGGAGGAAGATGATAAAATTTTAGGGTGGGATTCTTACATATTTTGTTCTATATATAATTAACATTTAGCTCTTTGTGTGTATACGCCCTTCGTGGAAACCAGTTGTAAATAATTGTCGAAGTTAGCGTATTGAAATAAAGTTTTACATACATACATTACATACAGATTAGGATTGCTGCCTCGCTCGCTCGCTTCACGCTCGCTCGCTACGGCAGCAATGAAATCCAATAGCAAAAACTTGTGTTATATAATTTACCTGTACGTCATAAGAATGCTTTGTAATTTGTATTTATTGCTGCCGTAGCGAGCGAGCGGGAAGCGAGCGAGCGAGGCAGCAGCCCTAATCTTTGTATATATATATATATATATATATATATATATATATATATATATATATATATATATATATATATATATATATATATAAGGGCAGATGAAATCTCGATCGGCCTACCACAATGCACTGCTTCGGGGCGGCAAGCTATTCTTGATTAATAAAGAGGCATAAGGCAAACAAGCAATGTGATCATCTTTCATCTTTGGTTTTCTTTTATGGAAAACCAAAGCTGGCGTAAGTGATCAAACGGCATATTGTCGATACGCAGTGGTTCGAGCGTTATACGCGGTGGTTTCGCTATTATACGCAGTGGTTTGAGCATTATAGGTGGTGCTTTCGCCATTATACACGGTGCGTTCGCATTATACGCAGTGGTTCGAGCATTATACGCAGTGCTTTCGTCATTATACGGCGTGCTTTTAACATAATTTCCATATTCTTTCCATGTATATAATCTCACGATTGCTTAATAAATCCGGTAAGCCTATGTGGCTGTGCTTTTTGCCTCTGGTCTGCAATGACAATGACATGCTTTTAAAAAGGTTTGTTTATAAAAACGTGACTGCACTTTGTGAGTTCTTATATATTATCATATAGTGTTGATTTATTAGTAATAAATCTGTGTATATAACATAGGTATATAAAATAATATAACGCAGCAAATGCGCGCCAAGCAGTATAATTAAACGCGGCTGAAATACGATATTAAAATCTTGAATGTGCCGTATGATTTAATTATGTTTTAGGATTTAAAGCCTTTAAAATGCTTTGTCATTTGTATTTGTACTTGTACTTGTACTGCATCACAACGCAGTGCGTAAGTGAACAGATTCCACATGCGAGGTTGTCTTGTATATATTTTTGCCTTCTTTGATAAACATTATTAAATTAAACACGCAAATTTAGTGAGACGCACACTCGCACATGATAAATGTCACCTGCATGTCATTGTCATTGCCCTTTAACTCCTGGTATAAATCATATGGTTATTGAAGCGGGGCCGTTTTGACTTTGGGCCGTTTTGACTTTGGGCCGTTTTAACCCAGCACCGTATTTGTGGGCAAATTGTCTATACAATTTTATATACTAGATATCACTGCCATACCTGCCATTTTGATCTTTTCCTCGCGTTAGATAAGTTGATAAGTACACTCATTCTTGTTAGCCATCGTACATGCTCGGCTGTTCTTCTTTCGATACGAAACTTCGAGCGCTGAATTATCATACGGCACATTGAAGTGTATAAATTATGGATGATTCCAATTCATTACGAATACTTCTTACTCTTATTCTTTAAAATATTAAGAGGCAATTTTTTTTCAATGTCACGTATTTGCAATGAAAAGTGTTCAAAACCTAAAATCTTTTGGCGTTCCTGTCAAAATTACTTTGTTTTAAATTGATTCTCTACGGTTTATAGAGTTAGCTACCTTTTTAACTGCGTCTGCCGGTTGAGAAACATAAAATACTTGTTAAATATTGCCAATTAAAATACAATTATCAATGTTGCCTTAAAATTGACGCTATATTTACAGCCACTTAAGCAAAACGTACTGGGGCCGGTTGTACGAAAGGTGGATAAGTTATCCAGTGGATAAGTCCTATCCAATGGATAAATCTCCTATCCAATGGATAGCTATCTGCCGAATAAAAATGCGTTGTACGAAGCACGGATAGCAGGGTTGAAAACTATCCGTCGGATAACCTTAATTTTAACCGGAGAAAAGCGGATTTTCCTGGCATTTCTTATCTCTACGCCAGCTGTTGCTAGGCATTTGTAAACTTTTGTTGTAGTATCTTCGTATAATTTGTGAAATCCACTAAGGGACCGCTCATTATTTATTGTACAGGGGGGGATTGAGGAGAAACTGTGGCGGTCTTTAAATTTTTTAAAACCTGAAAGGGGGGGCTTTGAAAAAATACAGAGAGACGAAAGAAGGGGGCTTCGAAAATATTTACCAGTTTGAAAAAACAGTAGCTTTAAAAATGTATCACAAAACAACTTAACAAAAGCAATGTTTATAGACCTTCAATATTCATAAATGGAAGCCAAATAAAAAGTCTCTTACGTTCATGTAAATAGACAGTACCCATTATAGACTATTTTGGTGACCTTTGATGAAAATAGTGGGGGAAGTGGAAAAAATTTTAGGGGAGGTGCAGCGGTCTAGCTCACAACTCCCATGGATATTTAGGGCTTATTGTAGAACAGGCCAATATCAACGAGGTGAGGTATGCATGTAGTGTACATATGCACCAGTGTAGTAATGAATTATGAATGTATATGACTCCAATCTTGCCCTTCATTACAATTGCTACAAAGTTTCTTTCAAAACATTGCATTAAAAGGGTACTTGACACAGAGATGAATGGCTGTCACTGTTTCAATTTTACAGAGAAAACTTTCTTACGTCACGAAGTGTAGATCCTAAGCAACCATCACATTTTCACTTTGTTCCATCATTGAAACTTTCCCAAGGGGAGGTGCATGACCTTTCAGGAGAGGTGGAAAAATTCTCAGGGGAGGTGCAAAACGATCTCAGGGGAGGTACGCACCTCTCCACACCTCCCCTCATAATCCGGCCTTGATGCAAATAAATCACCACAGCTAGAAAGAGCATACTAAAATAAGTAAATTATTGCAAAGTTTGGTTGCAAAATGTTGTAAAGGCGGAAAATATAGCTTTGCAAAGTTTGCAAATTTTGTACACTTTTGTATTGCATGCGAAAATTGCAATTATACAAAGGAATACAAAATTTGCAAACTTTGGAAGGCTATATTTTCTACATATTTTACAACATTTTGCAACCAAACTTTGGAATTTTAGTAATTTTAGTATGCCCTTCCCGGGAATATACTTTTTTTGCTAAGATAAAAAATTAGTCTATAATGGGAATGTCTATTGGTCCCCATTACCTATTTTTCTTTCTCTAAAATAAACAGCTAGAGTTTTTGTTTCTCTAAATAAAGATAAAGAGCTAGAGGGGGTGCAAAATTTATGTTCTTGTTTTGCCTGTTAGGGGGGGGGGCTTTGAAAATTTTACTTGTCTTAAGAGGGGGGCAACGAAAAAAAAATTATAACTGTAGAGTTTCTCCTCAGTCTCCCCCTGTACAATAAATAATGAGCAGTCCCTAACCTTTGAACTATCAACTTGCAATAAAGGTTTTCTGGTCATGACATCATGTTTATATTTTGGAGTTTTTCTCGTCCAGTCGTTGCAATACTTCGTTTCCCACAGTGAAGGGTTTTCTATCTACTTATCGATATTTCTTTAAAAGATTTTTGGCTTCTTTATACGAAGGCAATAGCAAAGACTGCGAGTTTTGTTTTCTTGTTTAGTTTTATTTTAAATACTGTCGGAATATTTGTTCTTTGACCTTTGCCTTCATTCAAAACAATTTTAAGAACATTTTCTCGCAAGATTTGATTGGCTGATCAAGGCCAGCGAACAAAATTTTTCGACTTTCGGCGCCTTGTTGTCAAAATGCAGCTATATTTGTTTGCATTTTGGCGTTGAAGGGAACTCATTTAATGAAAGTTTTATTGCTTGTTTTCGAGCTATATAATAGAAAAAAGAAGGAAAAAAGCCAGAAAACTTAACGTCTAAACACTGACACTGGTCTGCGTAAATATGGCAAAGTCATGGCATTATTTAATTGGCAAGTATAAACTCAAAGTGAGCTAGGCCGTACGTCAAGAGCAATGCCAAGAGAAGTCATAAGTAAGTTTCCATGTTTATTTAGTGTTAAAAAAGGGACTTCCAAACGGTATTTGTCCATTTCTATCACAATAGCAATCCCTTTTAAAAGAAATACACATTGTTTTGTCTTCAAACTTTGAGTTTATCCGCCGGATAGTGGATTTAAACTACCTCCGGACCCCGGATAAATTTATCCAACGGATAGTGCATTTTATCCGTTGGATAGCGCTATCCAAGCTTCGTACAACGCGATTTTCACTCCGGATAAAATTTAGCCGCTGGATAGGGACTTATCCACCGGATAGCGATTTATCCACCTTTCGTACAACATGCCCCTGAACTTCATACATCATTTTCTCTTTGGCGTATCATCTAAAATCTGTTCATTTTAGCATTATTTTACAGATAAAGCACTAAACATACTTTTTAAGTTTTTTTTTTATCGATTGAGAAACGTATCGAAAAATAAAAATTTTGATTTTAGTCATAATCTCATGTGGTATATTATATAGTACGCATTAGTTTTGAGCGCGTGTTACGTAACATACAACAGTTTAAAGATTTGGGAACAATGCTATACCAAGGCAGCATTCACTACCCTGTGGGTAAACTAGTACACGTACTAAAGCAGCGCGTATTAATTCGTCAGATTCCACTTGCATGGTCCTGGAAATAGGTGCGAGAAATTTAAGATGTAATGTTAAAAGTGATTTTGTCATTAATTAATGATTAATTGATGAAATGATTGAGGATGTTTGTGCATAATTACAGTGGCAAACATTTCACTCTTTATGTCAAAAACAATTTCCGCATAGTGCTATTTTATAGCTGTGTCTTTTATATTTTGCTATATATTTATATTTCCAGTTTAAAAATCCATTAAAATTGGCTTCTAAACGACTAGCAAAATGTTCATATTGTCAGAACTTCATCTTCAAGAAGATCTATGATCCCCGCCTTGAGGGCACCCAATCCCGGTAGGACCAGGGGCAGCCTGGTCCAAACTTACGCCACTGCTCTTGGCTAATGAGTGGCGGACACTAGGGGGTTTGAGCCCCCCCTCCCCCGAATAATTTTAAAGGACTAAAAATCTTGTACGAAATAACACAAATCACACTCATATAACGTAATTGCCGTCATGATATAATAATATCTATTTCTGTATTGTACATGTCAAAACATACTCATTTTATACACTAGCTCTTTTTGACGGATACTAGGGGGTCAAATTTTTGCAACAGGCTGTACCAGGGATTTTTTTAGCCATATAACTGGGGTGAGTGGGTGGGTGGCAAAGCCCTCCCTGCCCCCATGGTGCCCCCCCCACTCAACCATTTTGCCCCCCCCAGTCAAAATCCCTTTTCTCTAAAATATAAGCAACTAAAATTTGCTTTGTGAATCTTATGTCCTGTCTTTTATCTTCAATGCTAAACATTGTGTTGTTGTAAATACTTTATTATAGATTTTAAACATTTTCCAGTAGATTGCATATCGCAGATCCTATAGTTTGAGTTGTTGGAAGGCTCAGCTAAACAAGTTCGTGACCGCAGGGGGCGTAGGAAGCAGGAGCAACTGGCCCCCAACCCAGTGTTTTATAAGGGGGAATAATGTTCGCCCCCACCATGAAAACCCAATTCATTTCGAAGTATTTGAAATTGTCTATATACAGGGCGTCTCAAAAAAACGCTATCAAAATTCAACAGGCTGTCGTGCATCATAAACGTTGCTAAACAATTCAAATTTTACATAAGACGAAATAACACACAGTTATTTAGCTTTTCAATAATACTCTTTTTAAATCGTACGATGAGAAATGGCCACATACTCGTCAAAAAAAAATTGCCGGTCGAAATCACATTCTTCCACCGTTGGGAATTGCATGGAAAACGAACCATAGACAATTCCCAATAGGGAATTAAAATTGAATTTTAAATTATCTAAAATGAGCTCAACTCGTCGATCTTCGTCTTAGTGAGACAATAACTCAATAAGAACGTCCATAAAACATGGTTCAATTAACTCCTGAACAGAGAAGATTCGTAATCAAAACGTTTTACGAAACAAATAGCTTGCGATTGACTAATTTTGCATAATTAATGTATTTTCAATTCCCAACGGTGGAAGAATGTGATTTCGACCGGCAATATTTTTTGACGTTTATGTGGCCATTTCTGATCGTTACGATTTAAAAAAGGTGTCATAGGGAAGCTAAATAACAGCTCTTTCGTCTTATGTAAAAATTGAATTGTTTAGCTAAGTTTATGATGCACGACAGCCTGTTGAATTTCCATAGCGTTTTTTTTAGACATCCTGTATATACATGTAATCAAATATCTGTAATCTATAATTTGAGAACAGCATTTTCGTAATAATTCATCCTGACTCACGGATAGCACAGACTCACAAATCATAATGAAAGAATTAATGAAAGGGCCGAACAAAAGAGGTAGAGAAGACTTTGAAAATGCCATTTCCGACGATTTAGAGACACAACATTTTCAAAATTTCCCCGCTCTGTGCCAACCATGGTGGCGCTTCGTGGGAGTCGGGCCCCCTAATTAAGTTTATCAAGCTGGCTCCCTGAGTGCCCAAGATGTGGTGTCTACATAAACATACCGTGCAAGTACTTTAATAAAGGTTCAATCTATCCACAACATAATGTAATGCTGTATATCCAAAAATCTCTTTCAGAAAATGCAGGAATTGCAGTCCTCTGGATAGAAAAATACAAAAATTTTCTGGAGGAGAATAACCCCAGTCCCCCTACTATTAAATGGGATACCACACGAAACATTTTGTTACCAACAACCATCTATCATTTTTCCACCGTCGGTGTAATATAGTCCCTTTTTGTAGATGCCCCCCCCCCCCACTGACGAACTCTTAAAAAATGCCCTGTCAGGCACTTGTTGTTTCAGAAGCTTATACCATTGTTTAGTGGCGAAATTTCCTGCTGCACAATAATATTTGAATGCATATTAAACTTTATGCTCAAAAAACTATGGATAATTCAATTAACATCATCACTTAGAGAATAATGTTTACATTGTCTTTTCGTGTTAATTAAATTAAAGCACCATTCACATTCCATTCACAAATGTAAATAATCATGTAAATATTTTCTCTGAAATGTTTGGTTTTCTATACTTAGCATGTGATTTATAGCAAAACGTACCATTAAAACAGTGTTTGAAAACATACTTTTTTTCAAAACGTGTTCTCAGAATGCTGCAAATGCCATTTCCGGATTCAATTTTTAAAATTTTTCCGGGCCTTCGGCACGAGCCCCCTTCCCCCAGAATTTCCTAAATTGTCCGCCACTGTGGCTAATACATCAGTAGTGGCTAACTAATTTTCTGATATTATTGTTCAATGTCACGAGCTTTGTGCGGGAGCCAGGATGTTTATTATATAACAAACGAGTGTAATTTCTACGAGAGCGAAGTTAAATCACAATTATCGTTAGCGGTTTGGCGTTAGCCGTAAATGTCAAACTAAAGTTCTGTATTTATCAGTTGCGTAGCCAGCCCGACAATTTAGCCCTGCTATGCAAATTCAAAATTATTATCATTATTCATTTCTTCAGATATAGATTGTTTTCACTAAATCGTCGGGCTGGCTACGCTACTGCTAATTTTGAGCTGAATGATAACGCAGTATGCATGGGAAGATCCATGCAAAGATAGACCTTTCTGTATTTAATTGCACCATTGAATAGCTATTGAGTATTGTAACACAGAATAATTTGGCAACAGAAAAATGTATAACGCTGGTATCGGGTGGGCTACAAATTTTCGAACAGCTATTAAGGGATGGGCTACCAAAATTGCAGACACCAAATATATGATTTTCCCAGCCTCCCTTTACCATATGACCAGTCCTTCAGTAGGTTAGTCACCGTAAAAAGTTCTTTAAACTTTAGGTTTATCGGCTAAATCTTGTCCGCCATTGTTCCCGAGCCAACGGCGCGGAACGCCGTTCCGGGCGTAAGCCCGGGGCGAGGGCACTAATTCTTTCCGGCTAATTACACCCGGGTCTTATAGGAACGCACTAGCGGAGTCTAAAGTTAATCAAATATCGCTGGCGCATGGTGTATGCATGGGAGGTGATCTCACTGATCTTAAAATATGGCTATTTTCCAGGAGTGAAGAAGGGGAAAATATAAAAATACATGTAAAAAAGCTTGGAAAATCGTTTCAAATAACAAATTGTAAAACATTTTTTCAATTTTTAAACGTAAACATTGATAAGAATTGATTTAGCATGAGAAATCCTAAAGTATAGGGCAAGTTTATTTCAATTGTTTATGTATGACTTTTTATTTAATATTATAAACTTTGTTCTTGTTGTTTAAATCTATCCTATGCATTGTATGCGAACGGTTCTTAGTTAATAAGTTAAAAACGTTTTATGTAGAGTTTTGTTTTGAATTTTAAATTAAAATAAAGTCCGAGAAACAAAATAATATACCTACATTATATATTTTAGAAATTGACAGTTTTGTATTTAAAAGTGTTCAAGTTTTATCTGTTGTAATTGTTTGCACGTTTTTACAAAAAATTAAAAAAAAACAATTATCGTGTTGCCATGACCGACATTGCCTTGGCGTAATTACGAATACTTCATTTAGAAACAATGTTTGGAGAATGTAGGCGAGGGGTTGTTGCATGCATGTAATTCTAGTTATTGTTTGTATTACAACGTGAGCAGTTTTGCGGGTGAGTTCGGCAAAAAAGTATGTGAGTTCCACGATAAGCTTGCCTGCTCTAAACCAATCAGAAAGCCGCTTTTAACACAGGTATATATGGGATAATGTGTTGTCTAAAATACCATAAAATCTCCCTGGTTGCCGAGCAAAAAACATGCATGTTAAACATAAATCTCAACTATAATTATTGGATAATGGGTGAACCGGTGAATGTGCTAATTACCAAACGTCAATCACCATTAATTGGCGAAAACACATTAATCATAGCCAATTCGGCAGGCGTTTCCTCAACGACGCCCTCTCTTCTCCCGCCCGCATTAAACGGCTGCTACGCAGGCTACGGTACAGCTAGCACTGGGCCCAGTGTTGTAACGAGTCGAGTCGTTGACTCTGACTCGAGTCAACTCGAGTCGCTATTTTCAGCGACTCGAGTCCAATACGAAAAATGACTCGACTCGAGTCAACAGCCCCAAATGACTCGACTCGGACTCGACTTGCTAATTTTGTTGTAAATGACTCGAGTCAACTCAGCTACAACTTGTACAGAGTAAATTCATCACAATTATTGTGATTGTATTGCTTGGGAAGAACAATGAGCCCTGTAAACAATGGGAACTTTGAAACTTTTTCAGAAAATATATGGGATTTGCATAGAATATATTCCTGACGGGCATACCTATATTACATTTCTGTTTTTAGAAACAACGCTAGTGCCACAGTTTTTAAAATTGAGTCTCAAATTTTTTTGTACTTATACTAATTCTGACAGGCTATTTTAATTTTTGGTATTTATGAAGGGCTATATAATTTCAAATTGACTTACAAAGCGTTGTTAATTAAAGGCCCTGTCACACTATTGCGTATCGTACTAGTGTATGCCAGCGTATGGAAAATATCACTCATACGCCGGTATACGCTGACATACGCTAGGGGTACGTTAGGCATAGGTTGTATACATTTAAAGCACGGTCGCATACGGTGGCATACGCTGGCATACGGCGAGTCAGAATTTTTTTTTAAGCATGTTCAAAAATTTTGTGCGTATCGGACGTATGCTTTATATGATAAGCATACTCTAGGCACACGCTGAATACGCTAGAGGTACGACAGATGTACGGTACTCATACGCTGGGATTTCAAAGAATTTTTGTGCGTATGAAACTTATTTAATAATAATTTTCAAACGCTTCTCATACGTTTCTTTCATACGCAATAGTATGACAGGGCCTTAAAATCTATTCTTTGTTAATTCTGACTCCAGTTGCAACTTTTGCTAGTTGTATGTACGTACAGTCGATCAGCAGGCATGATGAGACATCTCATGTGGTTGTACTTAATATTGACTAGAACTGTGATATTGGCACAGCCTATAGCTGCCCAGATACTGTTATTAAATTACTAAAGTAATTAGTTTAAAACGCAAATTTGAATACTAATTTCCGACTGCAAGCTAGGGTAGCTCAAGTCAAGTTTAGAAATTGACTAGACTCGACTTAAATCAGTGACTCGACTTGACTCAAGTGAAGCCACGGACTCGACTCGACTCGAGTGAAGCCACTGACTCGACTCGACTCGACTCGATCAAAAACTGAAATGACTCGACTCCACTCGTGACTCGACCTTTGAGTGACTCGACTCGACTCGTGACTCGACCTGTAGGTGACTCGTTACAACACTGAGTCTGGGCATTTGTCCTGAGTGCGAGTCCCACCGAGATCACGGAGAATAATTTAGTGTCAAAATATATTTTTGCCATATATAACTTTTTTTCTTGGTTTTCTGTTTTATTATATTCATTTTGAAATTTTAAACATTTTGTAAACCAAAAACGTTTTTGTTTACAAAAGATACTCCTCCGATAGCTTCATGAATGCCGAAGCATATAGCAACAATAAGCAAACAAGACGAACATTAATTAGTTTTGTCAAATGGTATTTTATACGCTCAAAAAACTGAAAAAATGTTAATTAAAGAAACGAAGACCTTCACAAAGGACAAGAGACACCATGAAATAAGTTTCAACATATAACAGGTTTTACGAGTGATCTCGTTTAGAGCTTTGCGCACTTTTGTTCATTTAAATTAAACATCGAAACTTTGATAGCCGAATTTAGCTTGTTTTGTAATACGGTTTAAACTTGCTTTTGTTGGATTTCTAACCGTATTTGAAAGCAGATTGTTTTCTTAATTTGCCTATCACTACTTGCGAAAAACATTTTGGAATTCTTTGACAGCTTATAGCTATTTTTTTACTTTTTATGCTCAAAAATTGGGTGGGCAGTCATAAGTAATCGTGACATATGTAAATTGGCTAAATTCTTTGTTTTTCTAATTTGCCATATCCAGGGTCGTCGCTAATTAAGGCATCAACAATGGGGATGGGTCCTCGTCTTTTGACCAAAATTTAATAGAATTGTGACCAAATCGTAAAAAAATTTCCCAGATATGTTGTCGACGGGTGGGCGAGGGGGTGGTTGTTGGGCAGGCAAAAGTTTTCACGGACTAATACAAGCATATTTAATAATTTTTTGACTAAAATAAGCAAGGCTTGCCAATTTTTCACCACAATTTACCGACTTTGACCTTAAATTTTAAGCAAATATCAGTTCCAATTTGACCAACTTTGAGCAAATACCAGTTCCATATATTTTGACCAACATTGGATTATTGGGGGGGGGGGGGTGGTTACAACCCCACACCATGTAGATTATAGACTACAATACAATACAGAGGAATTTCACTTACCTTAGAGTCCACAGTTCGGGCTTCACACAGCGGGCAATTCACAGTAAAATATTCTTGTATCCAGCTGAAAGATCCCTTCCATTTGTGTATATTAGATGCAACTGGAGCCTAGCACTTTCCACTCTAAACTATTTGCTTTCCGTCAATTTCGAGGGATTTCTCTTCGCAAAAGATCCGAATAAACATTCAGTTGCATATATCCTTGCGGACTTGCCGCCATAATTTATCTGATCGAATGACTCATTACTTCACGAAAGATTTGATTTTACATTGTTGCAAACATTTGCATCAGTAGACCGATGCGAGCGCATCTACCGTGACGTAGGGCCCTAAAACAAAATATTTGTTGACGTCACAGTAGATTTCACGCGGAAAAGAACTCGGGACCGATGCATTCAGTGATGCAAAATGGCTGTAAATCAAATCTATCGGGACGTAGGTGATGCATTTGTTTCTACTGTAACGTCAAAAGATGTGGTAAGAAATAACATATTCTGTCTCGAAATTATTCACGCTTACAGTAAGTGTCGCAAAATAAGTAAATAACGGAAAATACACATTTGCGATCTAACGTCGCATATTTGATTTAATATTTTGATCATTTCGACTGTTATTGAGACCTTTTAAATTGTATTTCATCCTAAATAGTCCATTCCAGGCATGGAATCAATCTCAAGTAAGTATTTGAGATTTTGTAGGAGATATTCTAATTATAGTGCTTGACTATTGGCGAGACTATATATTATTTCGAGGAATATTATTTCTCAATTTTGACCGATCCATCGGCATCGCAGAGTTAAATGTCAATTGAGAATTATCATGTTTTCCTGTCGCCGCCATAATTAATTAATTATGTGTCTCGTTGTAGATATGTATGTAATTTATGTAAGTATTGTAATGTTTTGCGACGAATCTAATTAATTAAACTAAACTATAAAACTAGACTAGACTAGACTAGACTAGACTAGAGACTAGACTATAGACTAGACTATAGACTAGACTAGACTATAGACTAGACTATAAACTAGACTAGACTATAGACTAGACTATAGACTAGACTATAGACTAGATTATAGACTAGACTATAGACTAGACTATAGACTAGACTATAGACTAGACTATAGACTAGACTATAGACTAGACTATAGACTAGACTATATACTAGACTATAGACTAGACTATAGACAGGGGCGGATCTAGGGGTAGTCAGATCAGTCACGCGACTAACGTAAAAAAAAGGCATATAAAAAAATTTGGACTAAAGTTTTTGAATTTTTTTCCTAGCGCAAACGCTTCTCTTCATTTCTGATCATGCAATCAAAACTACATCACATTCCAGCATATAAACTTCGATCAGTTTTTGCACATTGAGCCAGCGATTGATTAGTCAAACGATAAGTCAAATAAGCGGTATTGAAATGAAAATTGACTATTCTGCATTTTAGTTCATGTGATTTGATTGGTTAAATTTGCTCAGATTACACATTACAGGCATGTTGATTGGTCAGACCTATTTTGACTAACGATTGCGCAATTTTGACTATTTTGACTAATCCTGCAAATAGATAGCAGCTTCTGATTGGACAATTTGTGCAAAAGAGTTAAAGAACATCTCCTCTGATTGGCCTTCTAATCTTCAATTTGGAAGTATTGTGCACTTGGTAGCTCTGTTGCAGCAGGTTGCAGCTCTGTACAATTTTACAAGCAAATTATTTCGCTTAATCTTAGTATATTTGTTGAACTATTTTCGAAATAAAAATTTCGAAAGGGTTATATCGTTATTTGTTACGATAAAAGATGCTTTCTGGTGTTCTGTGGAGAATATTTCAAGCTGATAAATTCGATGGATGCAATCATGCGAGAAAATTGTCTTGGCCGAAACTATGATGTGTTGATTTCTCGTCGTCTATATTTTCAAGAGATTAATAAGAGGTGTATGGCAATAAGGTAAAGTGGTTTGAATTTTGAACAATAAATCGTTGAATTGAACGTACGATTTGCATAATTGTGCGAGGTTATAGGTCCAAAGTTTCAGTACTGCATACATATTCATTTATATGTGTATAAAATTAAAACACCTCAAGTGGCAGAAACTTGATCTCAAATATTTGATCATGTTGGATAAAAAATATTTATTGTGTACATGCTTTATAGAGTATTGATTGACTGATAATAGCTCTACAAATGTACTTTATGAATATAATAATAATATAATCTTTGGTTATATTTTTAGATCTAATGCAACTGGCAATTGCCTGTATAGCTCTGTTTCCTAAGCATTGACAGGTACCAATTACCTATAAATTTGATAGTTTAAATGTTTACAGTGCAAGTGTGAAAGGTCTATACAGTAGGTCACTTTTTATACAGTATAAGCAAAGAAGCACTGTCTATGGTTGAAGACTAATTAAATTAAATGACTTGGCTTGGTCATGATTCAAATTCACCAGGATATTATTCCTAACATACTGTAGGAAACTTTATTAATAAATTTTCTGGAACATGAGGTTAAAGTTAAATATATCGGCTTGTAAAAAGACCACTCTCGCCTCCAATAACAATAACCTCACTCTTGTACACAACACTGACATGAGAAAAAAACTTCCTGGGGCATGAGAAAAAACTTCTTTCATCATCAACCAAACTTAGCCTTTCAAGATCACCACCTTAATTCCCATAATCTCCCCCCTCCCCAGACATTCGGGCTTTGTAGACAAAAGCTGATGCCAAATATCGGTCTGATCACATTGGCTTGAGACGGGTCCATTGCATCTTGAACCAGTTCAATTTTTCAACAGACCAGGGCTTGAAATAACAACTGATTACCAATCAATAATCAGCAAGAAATTGCTTATGATCAGCGGAAAAGCAGGGTTTTCAACCTGAAAAAGCAGGGAAAGTCATGACTGCCGATCACCATGATCAATCACCATGATCAATCACCATGATCAATCACCATGGTCGGGAATTTTGGGAATGTTATTTCAGGCACTGACAGACAAACACCATGTTGATAGTATGTGTCTATATACAGTATGTAAGCATAGTGTAAGAATAATAGAATACTGTGTTAAAAAACTGCCAATTATTTCAGATAACTAGATAAGTAAAGTAATAGTCATTTGTAATGAATCTTTTGTATTTGAATCTACTGTGATTAAAATATGTTTAATTACAATGCCAGGTAAAATAAACTTGTTTTCAATAAAAGTTGGCTTCCAATGAAGCTGCATCTTTGAGGCACCATTTCACTTGTGATGTTAAACATTTTTATAGTGGACAGTATATAACAAGATGATGAATTTAATTAGATTAGATTAGACATAGGTTAGTAATAGGGGGAATGGGGAAGGCGCTAAAGGGAAAAACTGGGCAATTTCACATATTGTCACCCATTTTTAACCAAGCTCCTTTTGCTATGGTGAAAGGTGTGAGGTGGGTTTATGGCACCTTAAAACCAGATTGCTCATTTTAGGTGGTTTTCATTGTCACCCATTTCTAAGTTCTAACCAAACTCCTTTTGCTCTTGCAAAAAGTGTGAAGGCAAACAATCTAGTTTTAAGGTGCCAGAAACATGTGCTTGTGTTAGCTTTTTCAAGGAGCTGTCCCTGTTGGATCGTGGTTTACTATTTTTGGTAAATGTGTTTCCTAGGCATGCTGATGAACCAAGGTATACACTGTAGGGCAAAACAGTCTATATAATACTTTATCATATATATGCTGAACATTGGCAGGTACGAAAACTATGTTATTTGCGCATTTGTAGATTGATAAAATAAAATATCTATACTCCCGCGAAAATTGGACTATCTTCGTGACATTGAGTGACGTCATGGCAAAGACGTCATCACGTTTGCGTCATCGATGAGGTCATAGATTTTTGACTAACGTGCGAAAAATCCTAGATTCGCCCCTGACTATAGACTATAGTCTAGTCTATAGTCTAGTCTATAGACTAGACTATAGACTAGACTATAGACTAGACTATAGACTAGACTATAGACTAGACTATAGACTAGACTATAGACTAGACTATAGACTAGACTATAGACTAGACTATAGACTAGACTATAGACTAGACTATAGACTAGACTATAGACTAGACTATAGACTAGACTATAGACTAGACTATAGACTAGACTATAGACTAGACTATAGACTAAACTATAGACTAGACTATAGACTAGACTATAGACTAGTCTAGGCCAGACCAGACCAGACCAGACCAGACTAGACTAGGCTAGACTAGACTAGACTAGACTAGACTAGACCAGACTAGACCAGACTAGACCAGACTAGACCAGACTAGACCAGACTAGACTAGACTAGACTAGATTAGACCAGACTAGGCTAGACCAGACTAGGCTAGACCAGACCCAGACCAGACCAGACCAGACCAGACTAGACCAGATTAGACCAGACTAGACCAGACTAAACCAGACCAGACCAGACCAGACCAGACTAGACCAGACTAGACCAGACTAGACCAGACTAGACTAGACTAGACTAGACTAGACTAGGCTAGGCTAGGCCAGGCCAGGCCAGGCCAGGCCAGGCCAGGCCAGGCCAGGCCAGACCAGACCAGACCAGACCAGACCAGACCAGAC